>CM075821.1:38654146-38880051 GCA_037975025.1 Excoecaria agallocha | reverse complement strand
CGTTAAAATTAACAGTTTTGTACCTTTGGGTGCTATCGTATAAACCGTTATCCACCTTTTTAGAACTTAAGCAAGCTAAATTAAAGTATAAATGCTTTACAGTCAATTTCAATGTAATGGTTAATCATACTATATGGAATAGTAAAATGAACTATGATTTTGTGCATAGATTATGCGTATAAATTATAAAAGCATTTTAGGCAATATTGATAGTAAGTATGCTAAATTAAATGTTAGGGTACTTCATTATTGCTAATATCCAAATTACATGCTAGTTGGTTATTTAATGAAATTGTATTATATTAATGCTTGAATTAAATTGATGGTATATATATGTATGTCCTTTGTGATCATAAGCCTTGTTCTATATATATGCCAATGCATGATATATGAAAGAACTTTTATTAGGTTAAAGAGTATTATAATATCTAATGGATGCAACAATTTTATAATTGCATAAGCATATTTCATATTAAAGATTATAAGAGTTAGACAGTAACAACCATTATTTTTGAAATATTTTTCTTATGATTATATTTAGGTGTTCACATGTTTTGTATGTGTACATTTAATGAATGTGTGTTTGTTATTTGTTGTGCGATGTATACAAATCTAAGAACCATAACCTTGGTATATAAGAATAAGCTGGCATTGATGGATAATTGTTATGCTTAATTGATAGGCTTGTTTTTGTAACTTATGTAATATAAAGTAAGCTTGTAGTAACATAAATATCTCATGGTATTTGGAAGTGTGGATTTGCTATTTAATTCTATTGTGTATATATCAAAGACATGTTAAATAGATGAAAAGATAATAGATAATTATGCTTTTATGGTTTAGTATCAATTAAGAAACTAGCCACATGATAATTAGTTGAATTTAAAGCCATAGAACATTAGAGCTTACATGGTTATATATGTTGATTAAAGCATCAATGAAATTTTTATCGTTGAAATTTATGATTTTTGTAATATGATTTAACTGCTGCATTTTTGTTCATTTCTTGAAACAAAGCTTTGTTATGATTGAGACATGATATGTGCATTTTTGACGATCACTTTTAGTGGTCGTTTATCATGATTTTAGTTCCCCACTAAGCTTTATAGCTTAGCACGGGTGTTTCATCCATGCAGGTTGCAAGGGTAGGACTTTCTAGCATAACTGATATCTGTAGCAGGTTGGTAAACACAAGTCTTTGAAGATTATAAAGTATATAGTCTTCTTTTTGGTTCTTTTTTTTTGTATTTCGAGGGTTTTATGTTGTGTTGGAAATTTGGTAAAAGTACAGCTATTTTGTAAGATGTTAATCAATTGTTATATTTTGTAAAGAGACTCTAATGTATATTATAAAGTCTTAATAGTTTAGCACTCTTTATGGATTAAGTATGAATATCAGTTCTCTATATAGTTGGTATATGTTTATGTTGCACAGTAAAACATGTTTAATGAGATGAATAAAGTGATATGTATAGATTATAGGATAAGGGTGCTACACCAAGATCCAATTTTAACAACAACTTATTATTCAAGCTGAGCTTATACACTGAACAAGTTAAGTTACTTAGGTAGGAAAACTCCATTAATTTCTCGTACATGACTTTTGGATCAAAGGGGCTAACATCTTAAGATGTTATAGCACAAACCCATTTATTAGTTGCCTAGGTATAGGCATCCCTTTCCATGTTAAGTCCAACCAACATTCACAACCCATGCCTCACAAAGATAATCGGGCACATCTAGGACTCCTAGTCTATGTGGCCGATGATCAATGCCTTGACATGTTTCGAATTAGGAAGGCAACTTTGTGACTTACTATTTTAGGGATTCATTTTATTACGGCTTACATGGCATACACTTTGTCATCCATTCACAACATGCATATATATATATTTGCATAAAGTAAAGCATGACAAACATGGGCCCAAAAACCTACAACTAAGATTCTATACTATTACATAAGAATCTTCGAGTTGGGCTTCTCCACTCCTATGGACTTCGTCTTGATTTACAAGGTCTTTAAATAAATTATATACTAAGAAATAAATGAAAATTTTATAATAATACATAATGGCTCATAGGCCATATTTAATTATAAAAACCCCGGGCCCATAAATACACCATGGATATCCATTCATCACACAAAACGAGCAAATAAATATACATAACATTCATGGATAAAACAAAGTCAATTTTTAATTAATTTAGCCAAGCCCATTAATGAAAATTGTGTACTTGAAATTTTAAGAGAAGACCCTATGATGGGCCTAGGCCGAAGCCCAATGGACTAAATCCCCTTATTGAATAAGTTATCTTAAAAGCCCAAAACACAAACTAGTTAGATTTGTGCTATAAATCAACTCTAGTATAATTTCCAATTTTGCCATTTTTTAATATTATGTCATACAACCCATAAATATTAAAATACATATAATATGAACCGACATGAATTAAAAATAAAAATTCATGAAGAACATATGTCATATACGGCATATATACTAAAACAAACAAACAACTATGAAACTAGTTGTTTAATGCTCATATAATGCCACAAACAATGCACAAACACTTAAAATGATTTTATGAGCTATTTAATAATTTAAATAAGGTCATAAATATTGAGTTAAGGTTCTGTTCAGATCTGATCTAAATGTGTTTTTTTTCCATTTTAATCAAAACATAACAAACAATGTTGATTGAACATGCAATAAACACAAACTAGTCATAGTTTTAAGTAATTTTAAAATTAATCAATTAAATTATAATGGACCAGAATCAAAACCATTTTTAAAACATGTCCAGACCTGTTATTAATATTTAAAAATTACTTACAAACATTTCAAACACGTTTTTACATTTAATTTGAGAAACTAGTTGTTTACAAACACAAAACATGCAAACTAGCACCTAGTTTCAAGATTAATATGTACAATCAGGTATTTACAATTAAAACCAACCATGAACAGCTCTAAGAATATCTTAGGACAGTATATTAACATGTCATAATAATTATAATACCTAACTAATCATTTAAAATCATTTTTACACTAAAACAATGCAAAAAACTCAAAACAAAAAATTTCAGCATTGTGGTTTTATGCAATAATGATTTTTGAATCAAAATTTAATGCATCTAAAGCACTAAAATAAGCATGGTTAGTCTCTGATACCACTAAAGGGATATCACATGGCATATATATGATGATCACGCAGCAAAAAAAATTAAAATTTGGATCATACATGCCATGCAATATACAACAAAGAATCGAAACATGCAATTTTAGGATTTTTGAAAACTTACAAGTTTAGATGCACTTTAAAACTTGATTTTGAAGATGACCAGCAAATAAGATGGACTTATATGCCTTAGATCTTGATCACCAATGCCAAAAGAGCTACCTTTAGCCACTCCTTTCTATGCTCACACATACACTAGCAAGGATGGCTTAAAACCTAGAGTGCTAGCTCTAATATTTGTGTATTTGGAAATGGGTATTAAACTAAAGACACAAGACCAGATCTTGTTCTTTCTAAGGTTTACCAATGGCTGGCCAAAATCCAAGAGAAGAAGGAAGAGTCTTTTCACCTTGAGAATGGTGGCTTAGAGAGAGAAAAAAACTAATTGGCAAAGTTACTTCTTATCTATATATATCACTTAGCTTAGGATTTTTGTGTGTGTCGAAATTCACCAGCATTTAGGTAGTAATTTCAGCCTCCATCACTTCCTAATTAAGTGGTATATCTTGATTCAAAGACATATAGGAATTTAAATTTAATTAACATAATTATCTAAAGATAAATAGTTAAATATCTAAAGAAAAATAAATAATCAATTTACCATTCCTTTTGCCGTGTTTTTCACTCTTCATGGGCCAAAGTCCATTTAGCAATTTTAATACCCATTATCCCCATTAATTTGACTTTAAATAAAAGCCCAAATTAATGCCAATACACTATTTAAATATTTTAAGCCCAATGCTTTGTGTGTGATCCTATAGTTCCATTTAATATTGGCAATGAATTAATAAATTAATTCAAAGGCTATATATAATCTCTAGCAAGATATTATAGCATTCCAAATTAAATGAAAATACAAATGACATTTAGTGACCTAATACAATTTTGCATAGTCCCTTACCCATAAATATCAGAATTAATATAAGGCATGGAACTAGTCATCCTTATATATACTAATTCCTTTCTTGATATTCCAGTGATACTGGACTCTCAAATAAATAATGATTACTCATTATTTCATCTCGGTATGTCCATACACTTCTCAGTTCACTGATCAAGTGGCCAATGATATTTTCTCTCTTATTGAGAGGGGTAATCCCTTCACTTCTCTCATGCTTTCTCACATGAATTAGTGCATACCGATACTTGTCACCCTATTACGAGTACGTTAGGTGTATGTCAAAGTACACAGTAATTCATAAAGATTTTCCTAGAGATTTTAGGTCTAAGAACTTTGATGCAAAACTTGCACATAAGAAACACTTATGACTTGTACCATGTAATGTTCTCATTAATGGATCGAATCCAGATACCATGTTCTAAACATGTATCTATGATCTTTGATTGACACTCTAGTCCTTATGATCCATAAGACAGAACTCAACTTATCGGAGAGAGCATACTATTCTCTATTCATTTGTTATTCCCATAACCATAACTGACTAGAGATATTTAGAATGAAGTCTCTATTGTTTCAAGGTCTTACAACCATGTGCCTCACACATGATAACTTAAACTGAAACAGTATTCTTGGATAGTTCTATCAATTGATATGCATAAGAATACAATAGATAAAACAAATGCCTCATTTATTAACTTAAGTGTTTTATAACAATGTATTGGGGCTAGGGCTTACACTAACATGAACATAGAGTGGTGTGGCATAAAGGCTGCTCCTTTGGCTTTGGTGGTTATAATCTAAGGTATATAAGTCCATCTTATATGCTAGTCATCTTCAAAATCAAGTTTTGAAGTGCGTCCAAACTTGTAAGTTTTCAGAAACCGTAAAATTGTGTGTTTTGATTCTTTGTTGTATATTGTGTGGCATGTATGATCTAAATTTTTAATTTTTCCGCTGCGTGATCATTATGTATATGCCATGTGATATCCCATCATTAACTATGAAAGAAAATTGAGAGTTTGAGTTAAGAAATACATATCTCAAATTTAATCGTAGAGCTTGAGCTCTAACTTTGATTCTTCCCTTGGAAAGGCTCTATTTTGGTCATCCTCCTTATTCAAGGGTTCAAACCTTGAGGACCTACAAAAAGGAAATGATTGTGCCTCCAATTGATTCACATTAGCCTCTAATTGATTCACATTAGCCTCCACTTTAACATAAGAAACACACTCATCAATAATATCAACAGAATCAATTCTATGAACACTTTCTATTGGTGAAGATCTCATCATTTTAAAAACATCAAATTCCACACTTTCATTATTCACCTATAAGGTAATTTTTCCTCTTTTCATATCAATAATAGTACCAGCTATAACTAGGAAGGGTCTCCTAAACAATATAGGAATTTCTAAGTCCTCTTCCATTTCTAGTATAACAAAATCTGTCGGTATGACAAACTTACCTACCTTAGTAGGCACATTTTCAATAATACCAAAGGGATGAGTAATGGTTTTATTAACCATAGAGAAACACATACTAGTAGGCTTAAGGTCACCTAAAGCCAATCTATAATTTATAAATTGAATAAGGCATAAAATTGACATTAGCACTAACATCACAAAGAGCTATCTCAAAAGGAACACCACCTATAACACAAAGAACCATAAAACAACTAGGATCCTTTTGCTTAGCTGAAGACTTAGAGTACATAGCATTTGATTCTTCTACTAATGACACAAAACCATACTCCTCTAACTTACTCTTATGTGTAGTTATGTCTTTTAAAACTTTCCCTATAAGGGCATATCTCTTATAGCATCCATGAATGGAATAATGATAGTTATATCTATAAGATAATTTTAAAACTTGCCAAATTGCTTATCCAAGGGAAAATGCAATGGTTTCACATCTACTATATGCTCATCCTTCCTATTAGGTTGGTCATCTTTCTTTTACCTTCTTTATACTTAACAACATCATCATTACTATCAACTTTATCATGTACATTAGACTCAATAAACTTACCATTAGATTCATCATCTTGAGTTAGCACTTTGTTAACTCTTACCTCATAATTATCAACCTCTTTACCACTTCTTAAAGTAATTACTTGACAAGTCTCTTTGTGTGTGAACTCAGGTTGGCTTGGTAACATTCCTATGGGTTAAAGAACTTGAAAAGGCTAGCTAGGCAATTCGAGCCTCTAAAATCCTATTATGAGTAGCAAGTTGTTGAAGCTTTACATGTATCATTATTTTTATTGGTGGCAATTTATTGACTAACAAATTATTCAATAAGCGATTCAAGATGGGATTTTGGTTGTGATGGATTGATTGGTGGCTTCATAGGAAAATTGGGTTGGCTTTGTGGTTTAGGCATAGGGTTACTTGGAGGATTAAGTTTTGATAAAGTGTTAGAGCAAGAAAATCCAAGGTGGTTCCTCCATTAGGTATTATAAGAATTAGAATTCAATCCTCCCCTATGATTGAAGCCACCTTAAACATAATTGGCCTTTTTATTATTACTTATTGTGATTTGCGCAGGAGTGAGATCCCCCACACAATGCACAAACAATACTTGAATGAATCTAATTCCAAATTTAATCCTCATGTAATACCACTTTCTTTCATTTATCCCATTAATTATTTTTCTTTTTCAATTTCAATAATTCTTTAGTTTAAGTGGAAAATTTCAATTACGCCTTTAAAGTTTCACTTTTATCCAATTTTGACCAAGTTTGACTTTTTAGTTGACTTTTCTCATCCTTAACTAGTTTGACCCCTATTTTGACCTATTTGACTTTCTTTAACTTTAACTCTAATTTAATTGTATTTTAGTCCCTAACAATTTTCCTTTAGATGGAAAATTACAGTTTAGTCCCTGTATGTTTTCCTAATTATGATTTTACCTTTTTTTACTCAATTTGACTATTTTAACATTTTTAGCCATATTTTCCATACTAATTGACTACTTTGTCCTTAGTTAATCGCGAAATTATATTTTTACCTTTCTTGAAAATATACATCTCATTTTTCATTTATTTCACCTTTATTCACATTGTTAACATCTTAATTGGCATAATTACCCTTTTTACTTAGTTTTTATGCAAAATTACCATTTTGCCCCTAGCTTCAACAGTAGGAAACAATGAGTTGGAAAAGCGAATTAGTAGATCTAGTATGCAAGAGTGACCGTACCACTATGGTATGATACTACTCCCTAATAATATCACGTAATGAGATGGCTAAATAGTATAATTACATTTTCCTTGGTACAATAACAATTAATAAATAGAACACCGCGGGACAAGTGCCCCTATGGCTAGCTATACTATCCTGGAGCTAGGTTACACACTGAACACTAAGGGGATTAAAAATAATTATGTTTTCATGCAAGCTTAATTGTTTTCATTATGATACTTTAATCACATTATACCATAAATTGTTCCCATATGAGCTTGTTTATTAATAATTATTCAAATACATATACATTTAATACCGTGAAATTAAATTAAATAACACCATTTCATATGAAATACCATTTGGCCATCTAGAGAAATCGCACTTCCAAATTCTCTCTTCCTCCAAATTCATGTCATACATGTTTCTATATCCTTTTGATGACATAACATGGTGAATTACATCAATTCCACATGAATAACCTTAAGTTACTATACTTTCCATCATTATGTAACTATTATATAATTAGTGTAAATCTTCATATTTTAATTCTATCATTATAGTTTAATTCTCCACACTTTAATTTAGCTATTCATCAATATATGCTCAATTAGAGGTCATATTACATTAAAGTACCCTAAGTGGTACAATTCGGCCAACACAATTCCTTTGCCTTTTAATTTAATTTCTTACTTCAAATGAGTTTCTGATAGCTTAAATTAACCTAATATAGTGTTGGCTCAAATTATTTCACCATTACTTATACCTAAGCATAGTTATATAATAGAAAAATTAAAGGAATTTAACCAAAATAGTGAAATTTAATGTAACACAATCCACTAACCTCAATTTGGGTTGTTTATCACTTATTCTTCCTTTTCTTTTTATTTTCCTTTTCCTCCTTTGCTTTGCCATTCCTCCCTTCTTTCTCCTTTGAGCCAAATTTGAGAGAGAAAGAAACATGGAATTAAATCATGATTTTAAGCAATTTAAAGTTACTAATCATTTCCTCTATGCTTAAGCAATTTCTCCCATAATTTCCTACCAAAACTCAAAAATCACTAAATTACACCAAAAGGTTCTTACCTTAACTCTTTAATTTCTTGGTTCCCTTTTGATGTAATTCCTTTCCTAAGATAAAGAGGATGAATCTCTGAGCATGTCATTGGAATTAGGGCATGGGATTAGGAGAGAGAAGCTTGATTGAAGAAAAATAGAGGGAAGGGATCTTAAAAGAGGGGTTCACATTTTAGGGGATAAAGGGGAGGAGATGCTATAATTTTTTAAAGATTTCTAGATGATTCTATCCCATATATGATAGCCCTTATACATGCAAAAGGAATGGCTAAGATTCACTCTAACTATGGAATCCAAAAGCCTTTAAGTTGGCCACTTGTCACTTATTCACCAACTTGTGCACATCCTACTGTCCTAAGCTCACTTGTACCTGATCATGACTTTCCTTTAGTGACTCCTATGGATTCTCATGTTCAAATTCTCAGGTTTGACCCCTTAATTGACTCGACCTCGGTTTTACACCTGAAAATATGAATTTTTGTTTTGGACCTCATAATTCCCTGAAATTTTTCCTTGAGTGCCCTAGAGAATCCAAGAACCGATAGTTAAAATTTCAGCTCATTCCAACATCGTTTTAGTATACTTATGGCCCCGGTGGCCTGCGCAGCCAGTCCGAAATCCAAAATTTTAAAACTGCCAAAAGTACTATTTTCCAATTTCTAGAGCACCTTTACACTATTTATATGGTGTGTGTGAAATATGGGAGCAATTGAAGGTCTTTAAGGCCCTCAAATGTCCTATCAAAGTTTTGGTTAACCCTAGATAAACTCGTAAATTTTTCTTTTGTTTGCTTATTTGGAGGCCTATTTTACCTCAATTTCTTCTCAAATTATACTATTGGACTCTATTTAAGATGTATTTTCATGTCTTAGTCTTAGCTCACAGCGCCCGCGAAGTCCCCCATTTCGGTTTTTTGGGCCTAGGCAGCCCTTTACCCTTGCTATCTAATTTTCTTGTCTTATTCAACTCTGATTTCCCTAAAATTTAACCTAGGGAAATTTCTCAGGCTCTACATTGTACTATACATGATAGATACAAATTTGGGGGTGTTACAGTACTGCCTTTCTAAATAAATAAATTTCATCCTCAAAATTTACCTGGATTAAATAAGCTGGGATATTGTTGTTTCATCGTCTCCTTAGGCTCCCAAATATCCTCTTCTGCATTATGGCATGTCCAAAGTATCTTCACCAGTGAGATCTGCTTGTTTTGCAATTGCCTGATTGCCCAAGCTAAAATTCTCATCGATTCCTAATCATACGATAAATCGGGTCTCAACTAGATGTCCTCTGATGTGATGATGTGAGAAAGATTTGAACGATATCGTCGTAGCATGGACACATGAAATACATCGTGGATCCTTTCTAATTTAGAAGGTAATTTTAATTTGTACGCCACCGGTCCCACCCACTGTGTTATTTCATAAGGCCTAATAAATTTGAGGCTGAGTTTACCCATTTCGCCAAACCCAGAGAACTTTTCACCATGGTGAAACTTTTAGGAACACTTTATATTGCACATTGAATTCTATGTCTTTTCTTTTCAAATCTACATATGATTTTTGCCGGTCTTTGCAGCTTTTTGGGTTATCTTTGATCAGCTTCACTTTTTCTTCTGTTTCCTTGATCAAGTCGAGTCCCACTAGCTTGCTTTCACCTAACTCTGTCCAGCATAAAGTGGTTCTGCATTTTCTCCTATATAGTGCTTCATATGGTGCCATTTTAATGCTAGACTGGTGACTGATGTTGTAGGTAAATTTTGCTAGTTGAAGGTATTTTTCCCAGCTGCCTCCGAATTCTAATACACAACATTGTAGCCTATCTTCCAGTATTTGTATCACCCGCTTGAATTGGCCATCTCTCTGTGGGTGGAAGGTTGTATTGTAATCTAGGCAGGTTCCCATTGCCTTGAAGTTTTTGTTAAAATCTGGAAGTGAATCGTTGGTCTCTATCTGAAATTATGGATATAGGCACACCGAGTAGTCTCACAATTTCATTCACATAGATTTCTGTAAAGTTAGATAGAGAAAAATTAAATCTTACTGGAAGAAAGTGAGCTAACTTAGTCATCCTATCTGTAATCACCCAAATGGAGTCATTATGTCTGCTAGTAAGCAGCAATCCTAACACAAAATCCATAGTAATTCAATCCCAGTTCCATTCTGGTATAATAATAGGATGTAACAACCTTGAAGGAACCTGATGCTCAGCTTTTACTTATTGGCATATTAAACATTTAGTCATAAAGTCCATTATTTCCTTCTTTATCCCAGGCCACCAGTAGAATTTCTTTAATTCTTGATACAATTTGTTACTACCTGGATGCATAGTATAAAGACTATTATAAGCTTATGTCAGAATATTTTCTTCAATCTACATCATCGGGTATACATATTTTGCCTTTATAGTACAAACAATCATCATGACCAAGAGAAAACTCAATGCCTTTACTTGCTTGTATTTAAGGATGGGAAATAATAGAGAGTAACCGTCCATCTTGCTTCTGAGCAGTCTTTATTTGCTGGAGCCAATCTGGTTTCATTTGCATTTTAACTACAAGTGCTACATCTTGTGTTACATCTAACTTCACTTTCATAGCTCGGAGGGCCATTAGATATTTCCTACTAAGTGCATCAACCACCATATTTACTTTACCAGGATGGTAATTAATTAAGCAGTCATAGTCCTTAATGATTTCCAGCCATCGCCTCTGTCTCAAGTTAAGTTCCTTCTGTGTAGGCAAGTATTTTAAGCTCTTTTGATATGTATAAATGTAACACTTTTCACCAGATAGGTACTGTCTCCATATTTTCAAGGCAAACACAATAGCTGCTAATTCTAAATCATAGGTGGGGTAATTTCTTTCATGTGGTTTTAATTGTCCAGAGGCATATGGTACTAATTTTCCTTCCTGCATAAGTACACATCCTAACCCATTCCTATAACCATCGCTGTAAATGACATAAGGTTTAGCTAAAAAGGGCTAAGTAAGAATAGGAGCTTCAGTTAACATTCTCTTCAATTTTTCAAAACTTTGTTGGCATTTATCAATCCATTTGAATCTAGCATTCTTCTATAGTAATTTGGTGAGTGGAGAAGCTATCATAGAAAATCCTTTTACAAACTACCTGTAGTATCCGGTCAATCCAAGAAAACTTCGAACATCTAGGACATTTTTAGGTGGTCTCCAATCAAGAATAGCTTTAATCTTCTTGGGATCTACTTTAATGCCCTCTATAGAAACTACATGGCCAAGGAAAGCAACTTCATTCAGCCAAAATTCACATTTGCTGAATTTCGCATATAGTTGTTTGTCTCTTAGAGTCTATAGTACCATTCTTAAGTGTTGATCATGCTCCTCTGGCGTTTTAGAGTATACCAGGATGTCATTTATAAATATGACTAAGAATTGATCCACATACAGATGAAAAATACAATTCATTAAATCCATGAAAGCTGTCGGTGCATTGGTGAGACCAAAGAGCATAACTAAAAACTCATAATGCCCATATCTAGTACGTAAAGCAAGTTTTAGAATGTCTTGATCTTTCACCCTAAGCTAGTGATCTCCAATCTGAAGTTGATCTTCAAAAATGTACCAACACTCTTTAATTGATCAAACAAATCATCAATTCGGGGCAATGGATCCTTGTTCTTTATAGTAACTTTATTTAGCTGCTTGTAATCAATACACAATATGATGGATCCGTCTTTCTTCTTCACAAATAATACTGGAGCTCTCTAAGGAGAAACACTTGGATGAATGAAACCTTTTTTTAATAATTCTTGCAGTTGAATTCAATTCTTTCAATTCCGCTAGTGCTATGTGATAAGGAGCCATTGCGATAGATGTTGTACCTAGTAGTGCATCAATGGTGAATTCAACCTCCCTTTCTAGAGGTAATCCTGGTAGATCATCAAGAAATACATCATTGAAGTCTCTAATAGTAGGTACATCACTAACTTTTGGTTTCTATGCTTTAGTTTCAGTGACATAAGCCAAATAAGCTGCACACCCCTTTCTGATACACCTATGTGCTGCATTGGCTAAGATAACATTAGATAGGAAATCAGATCATTTGCCTACCATAGTGATTTCTTCATTTTTTGGAGTTTTCAAGGTCATCCTTTTTAATCAACAGTCAACAATCACCTGATGTTGATAAAGCCAATCCATCCCCAAGATAACATCAAACTCGTGCAATAGAAGTTCCATCAGATTTGCAGGGAAGGTAGCTTGTCATATCTGGATAGGAGAATCCCTATACACCTTGTTCACAACTACATTGTGACCCAATGGATCTAACTATGCTTTGTCTAACCCTTTTCCCTATGCAACCCTGGTGCTCAAATAGGAATGTGTGGACCCAGGATCTATCAGTGCACAAACAACACCACCAAATAGGTAAAATTTACCTACGATCACGTCTGGTATGTCTTGATCCTCCTGTGCCCTGACTACATAATTCCTTACAAAAGATGGCCTGCCTGGGGTTGGTGGAGCTGAAGTACTACCACAGCCTGATGCAGCTCCACTCGGTCTTCCTCTACCTTTGCCTCGGGCTAAAGGAACGGCCTGTCTACCAGTAGGAATGTGAGCAATTGATGCAATGGCTTGTGACGGTACTCTGGCACAATTCTTTACCAAATGCTATCGAGATCCATACCTTAGACACGCTCAAGTCAACCTCCAGCACTCGCCCAAATGTCATCATTTGCAATGCTCACAAATTGGTAGTTCAAGTCTACTAGAACTCTAGTTTCGAAGGGCACTACCTACACCTACTTATGTTGCAGGAGGAGGTGCCCGAGCTATGGTATGCCGACTAGCTGCTAGTGCAACTGAAGAGTCCTGTGTGGGAGCTGTAGCAAAACCCTTAACTCTCTTGATAGACCTGCTATCTAATGCTCCTACAAATGGCCTCCTCCTCTGTTGAAATCGGGCTCGCCAATTTACTTCCTCCTGCTGAATGGTCTCTATTTTAATTGTTGCATCAACTAGCTCCTTTTTATTTGTATACTCTCGGACCGCCAAGACCTTTCTCAAATCATTATGGAGTCCTTTCTCAAAGAGTTGACACATCTTCTCCGGTGGAAATTGGTAACTTATCATTTAAAAGATGAGTCTTTCAAATTCCCTATCATATTCCTAGACCGTCTTGGTACCCTGATGTAGTCTGCAAAAAGCCTCATCTCTCTTATATACTCTCTACCCACATACTTATCTCTGAACTTCTGATAAAAGTAATCCTCGGTAACCTACTCAGGTGGGGTATGGCATTCAACTATGTCCCACCATATATAAGCCGGTCCCTAAAATAATGCCACTGCTCCTTCTAATTTTTCCTCTGATGGGCTATGAGTAATTTCAAACAATATTTTGATGTTATTAAGCCATTCCTTGGCTTTTGTAGCTGTAATCTATTCTCTACCATAAAAATCATATGTGCCTAATCTCTTCAATCGCTCCAAAATAGATCTCCTAGGCGACTGGGGTGGTGGCAGCTGCTGAGGCCGAAATCTCTGAAATAATTTTATCATCATCTCTATAAAATCAGCAAGTGAAGGAGGCGGAGGTGCTTGAGACAGTGGTGTAGATGTAGGAGTGTGCTGAGTGGGCTGCTATGATCTAGTGCTCGATATTGACTCTTGTATTTCTAGTCTTGCTGAAGCCTCACTCTCGGCATCACTCACTAGCTAAGTACCAAAAGCCATAGCCAATACTGAGACACACAAGGGAATAGGTAAGATTTAAATTCCAACATTTATATCACGATATTGTGGCATTTACATAATTGATATGCTTATTCATTCTCCCAATTAGTACCAAATAAATTAGCTAAGATCTTATGACAACTTAAACCCTACTTTGATGCCATTAAATGTGACGCCCCTTATTCAACTAAATCCTTGATATAATATGAATGTCTCCTACTTAACTTAAATTCTCTCAAACACTTATTCTACGATATCCCTATTTTTAATATTATTGATTACCATACAATTAGGTGAAATTTTTGACAGCATGATGGCTTATAATTCATGCTACCCGAACCTATAAAAATTCAATTTGCACTCCCAATATAATTTCCTCCAACTCTAATACTCCAATCAATAGCGCAACACTTTTATAATCTCATCCCAACACAACTCAAATCACATAAATGCATAATTCACAAACCATTCATCCTTACTAGTAACTAAGTTCATATAACATTTATTTACAGGCCCGATTACATACAAAATTCTGATAATTTACTACAAGATTTATATATAATTTACATAATTATAATCCAAAAGTCTTCTTATGTACATGCCATTATCTTGCTCTTTCTTGCTTCTCTTGCTACACTTGTCCCTATGTGCTGTCAGTATAAACTACACACTAAGAAACATAGTCGCTTAGTAGTGGATGGATCTACATAAAATCTCATTTCAATGGTTTATTTAATTAAATCATTTAATTCCTTATTTATTTATCCAAGTGTCATTACAAATTTATTCCTCATGTAATACCACTTTCTTCCATTTATCCCATTAATTATTTTTCTTGCTCAATTTCAATAATTCTTTAGTTTAAATGAAAAATTTCAATTATGTCCTTAAAGTTTGACTTTTATTCAATTTTGACCAAGTTTGACTTTTTAGTTGACTTTTCTCATCCTTAACTAGTTTGACTCCTATTTTGACCCGTTTGACTTTCTTTAACTTTTACTCTAATTTAATTGTATAAATTGCATTTTAGTCCCTAACAATTTTCCTTTAGATGAAAAATTATAATTTAGTCCCTATAACTTTTTTAATTATGATTTTACCCCTTTTACTCAATTTGACTATTTTAACATTTTTAGCTATATTTTTTGTACTAATTGACTACTTTGTCCTCAGTTAATCGCAAAATTACATTTTTTCCCTTTTTGAACACATTCATCTCATTTTTAATTTTATTTCACCTTTATTCACATTGTTAACATCTTAATTGCCATAATTACAAAATTACCATTTTGCCCCTAATTGTCAATAGTAGGGAACCGTGAGTTGGATAAACAGATCAATAGATCTAATATGCAGGAGTGACCGTACCACTAAGGTATGATACTACTCCCTAGTAATATCACTTAATGAGCCGACTAAATAGTATAATCACATTTTCCTTGGTACAATAATTGTTAGTATACAGAACACCGTGGGGCAAGTACCTCTACGGCTAGCCATACTATCCTAGAGTTGGGTCACCCATTGAACACTAAGGGCATTAAAAATCATTATATTTTCATGTAAGCATAAATGTTCTCATTACGATACTTTAATCACATTATACCATAAATTGTTCCCACTTGAGCTTGTTACTTATTAATTATTCATATATATACACACACACACACACACATTTAACACCATGAAATTCAATTAAATCACACCATTCCATATGAAACACCATTCGTCCATCTAGAGAAATCACACTTCCAAATTATTGCTTCCTCCAAATTCATGTCGTAAATGTTTTTATATCCTTTTGATGACATAACGTGGTGAATTACATCAATTCCACATGAATAACCTTAAGTTACTATACTTTCCATCCTTATGTAACTATTGTATAATTAGTGTAAATCTTCATATTTTAATTCTATCATTATAGTTTCATTCTTCATAATGTAATTTAGTTATTCATCACTAAATGCCCAATTATAGTCCATATTACTTTAAAGTACCCTAAGTGGTACAATTTGGCCAACATAATTCCTCATTTTTTTAATTTAATTTCTTACTTCAAAAGAGTTTCTAATATCTTAAACTAACCTAATATAGTGTTGGCTTAAATTATTTCACCCTTACATATACCGAAGCAAAGTTACATAATAGAAAAATTTAAGGAATTTAACCAAAATAGTGAAATTTAATGTAATACACATCCACTAACCTTAATTTGGGTTGCTTCTCACTTATTATTCCCTTTCTTTTCCTTTTCCTCCTTTGCTTTGCCCTTTTTCCCTTCTTTCTCCTTTGAGCCGAATTTGAGAGAGAAAGAAATATGGAATTAAGTCATGGTTTAAGCAATTTAAAGTTACTAATATGCTTTCATAAACAATTCCTATATGCTCAAGCAATATCTCTCACAATTTCCTACCAAAACTTATAAAATCACTAAATTACACCAAAAGGTTCTTAACTTAACTCTTTAATTTCTTGGTTCCCTTTTGATGTAATTCCTTTCCTAAGATAAAGAGGATAAATCTTTGAGCTTGTAGTTGGAATTAGGGCTTAGGATTAGGAGAGAGAAAGCTTGATTGAAGAAAAATAGAGGGATGGGATCCTAAGAGAGGGGTTCGGATTTTAGGGGATAAAGGGGAGGAGATGCTGCAATTTTTGAGAGATTTCTAGATGATTCTATACCACATGTGATTGCCCTTATATATGCAAAAGTAATGGCTATGATTCACTCTTTAACTATTGAATCTAAAAGCCTTAAATTTGGCCACTTATCACGCATTCACCCAGTTGTGCACATCCTAATATCCTAAGCTCACTGGTACCTAATCATGACTTCCCTTTAGTGACTTATATGGCTTCTTATGTTCAAATTCTTGGGTTTGACCCCCTAATTGGCCCTGCCTTGATTTTACACCCGAAAATGTGAATTTTTGTTTTGGACCTCAGAATGCCCTGAAATTTTTCCCCAAGTGCCCTGGAGAATCTAAGAACATGTAGTTAAAATTTTATCTCATTCTAATATTGTTTTACTATACTTATGGTCCCGGTGGCCTGTATAGCTGGTTCAAAATTTGAAATTTTAGAACTGTTAAAAGTACTATTTTCTCATTCCTAAAGCGCCTTTACACTATTTATATGGTGTGTGTGAAATATGGGAGAAATTAGAGGTCTCTAAGCCCCCCAAATGCCCAGTCAAAGTTTTAGTCAATCCTAAATAAACCCGTAAATTTTTCTTTTATTTGCTTATTTGCAGGCCTCTTTAACCTTAGTTTGTTCTCAAATTATACCATTGGAATCCATTTAACATGCACTTTCATGTCCTAGTCTTAGGTCATAGCTCCCGCCGTGTCCCCCATTTCAGTATTTTGGGCCCAAGCATACTTACCTTTTACCCTCAATATCTTATTTCCTTTTCTTATTCAACTCCGATTTCCTTGAAATTTAACCTAGGGAAATTTCTTAAGCTCGTACATCGTACTATACATGATAGATGCAAATTTAGGGGTGTTACAACTCTCATGTCATCATTGGAGATGATGAGAACTATGAAGCTTTTTGCCTATTCTTAAGCCTCTTAAAGTGAAACCTTTGTCTCCTGAGTGATTTCTAACTTTAAGTAAGATTAATTACCTTTCAAAAAAATGTCCCAATTCTCATTGTGAACATATTTATTAACAAATTATATATGGTGATCAAGTATACATAATTAATTAGGAAGCCAATTAAACTTAATTCAGTCATACTTAAAACAAAATAATATTTATTAATAAAGATCAATTCATACTTGTAATTCTAACAAAATAAAGTTAACCTAAATACATGTTGGGAAAACAAATACGCAAGACAAGAGAAATTAAAGTTAAGTAAAATATAAAGAAGAATAAAAGGTAGAATGGTAGAAAACTCCTTAATGCTCCTTTAAAAAAGTACTTGAATGTTGATTGGCCTCTTCTATTCTCCCTTCTTTCTTGGTGTATTTTTCTTCCTCATAATCTTTTCTAATTGATGTGGACATTACAAAGAAGTGCTTATATCTTTTTCTCCATAAGTCTCCTATAAAATATGGTTGTCTTTATAAATTTATAGGCCCCAAAGGTGCCTCAATTTGTGTTTTTTTAGAAGTTTAAATACCATAAGTATACAGTGTACCGGTTATAGTACTTCAGATATAAATCCCATGAGGAAATGTTTATTTAAATTACCCACTATTACTACTCAATTTTAATCTTGTTTACGATGTTTGTAAGTGGAAATTAACTCTAAACTACTCTATTGCATTAATAATTAAATCCTAGTTAAATATCATCAAAGAAGATAATAAATATAATGAAATTAAATAATCATGAACTTGATACCATTCTTTTAATTAATATGTTTTAATATTATTAGTAAGCCAAATTGGAACAAATCTCTAATCCACTCTCTTGACATGAATTAGATTGCCTACGACATGCAATTAAAGTGCTAATTCTCAACTCTCGTTAATGAACTAGTTGATTTTAATTACACATTTTAAGATTAACTACCAACCTATAGCAATTATCTCCACATGTGATCTTTCAAACTATGCTTTGATAATGAATTTCCTTTTAATTTTCAATAAGATGTTGCCCTCGCTAACTCTCTTATTTATAACCATTATGTTGATTTTCAGAAAAGGAATTGCCATCTAAGGTCGTTTTTCTTAACCTATAATGATACTAATAAACTTTTAATAGCAAATTCTACATTCAAAGATCAATTAAGTAAATGAAAAACAAGAAATTGTTCATAATAATCAAATGCAAAAACAACATTCCATTTAAAGTTTACAAGGAAAATTATGATCAAGAAGAAGAGGATCTCTCAACCCTTTTTCCTTCACAAAAGATATCTTCTCCCTTGCTTTGTCTCCTTCTTCAAGTCATGAGAAATTAAAATAAAATACTCAAGAAAACTATTGTTCTTAAGAATCACAATATCAAATTCAAAAATTCATCCTCCTTAAAATTCTGTTCAACTTGGTATATATGTCCTTTCTAAAAGAAATGACCCTTCAAATATGACTTTTCACAAAAGTTGCCATTGTTGATAAAAAAATTGCATCTCTTCAAAAATTCAACTACTCATCCGTCCTATGTCACACTCGCGATAAGACACGCTTCTTCTGATAGCCTAGCTTTCTTCCTCGCTCACTGTCGCGACCTCTCCTTCATTGTCGCGCACGCGACAATGCCTTTGTAGCTCTCATTCTCCTTCTTCTTCTCCAATTGACTCCTTTAAGCCTCAAATAATTTTCCTTCTCCTACAAAACAAGTAAAACAACAAAAAACACACCAAACACATAAAATAAAGAAAATATAGAAAAAATACCACAATAATAAACACAATACTAAACAAAACTACACATTAAAATACAATATTTATGAGCTTTTCAAGCTCATATCACGGCACACCAAGGCTCTATAACGAGTCATCACACCTAGACCGAGTTGTCACATTCTCAACTCCTTCACAAGTAACTTATGTTAGAGAGTATGCCCTAGAGTCCATGTAAAAGGGATGAATTTCATATGTATGAATTTATATTCTTAATAAAAGGCATTATTCATTTATTAATGCTATGTTTAAATACATGAGTTTGTGAATCTTAAATTAATAAAGGAAGTCCTTGATATTATAAACACAGTTCAAAGACAATCATGAAAGTGTTCATGATATGAGGTGTCTATTGCATGCAAATGTGTTAATATCTAAATATCCCTAGTCATATAATTAACAAGATAGGACATTGTTAATTCGGACAGACTAGCACATGTTATGCTTCTTGAATAGTTCAAGCAGTGGTTCTCATAACTGTGATTATCGAAGGTTCGATAATCAAAGCTAACATATGGATGCTTGTTAGAAGAACAAGTTCATTGGAGACCTACAAAGAGAATTCTCACATGGATATTAAATCTATGTCAGTGAGGAATCTCTTCATAGCGGTTGTGTAAGTATCCTTAGACTTGAGATCACCAAAGTTATCTTAAGTAGCAAGTGGTATATTTTGACTCCATAATTGATTACTTCCAACTCAGAGTGAACATAGTTAGGAGATTGGGTATATCATGACCTACTTGAAGATAGTTGAGCGATTGACAAAAGATTCACCATCCCAGATTTAGTAAGGGAAGTTATCTCGCATGATTCTATAATTGCCTTGTTCAGAGAATCTTTGGCCAGAGTAATATGCTAAGATGGATAGAGATCCATGGAGGCAATTTTGGGAACAATGGTTAAAATAATAAAACATACATAATTAGATTTATATGAGTTGACAGAAATCCATACTCAGAATCTAATTGAGATAAGAGTGGTGAAAGGAGTAATTACACAGTAATTGTTTCTATGGAAGGGTATAGTCAAACCACTTGACTTTCCTGACATTTGGGTAGTCATGATGCCTAGCTAGAGGCCAATCATGACTTGTATAATAGTGTATCAAGAATATCAATAGGAATTGATAAAATGATTTAAAGAAGTTTAAATCATGTGCGTATTGAATGGAACTCACAATTACATATTATACTGCCAATATTGTGAGGACCCAAAATAGGCCCTAGTAGAATTCAAGGACATAATTCCGATTATTAATGTTTAATCAAGCTTAATTAGATGAATTACTATAAGTTTATATATTGAAGGATAAACTAGTTATTTATTTTCTGTGTGTAATTGAATAATATTTTATTTCAAGGATCAATTGGGATATAAGTGTAATTAGTTATGTGATGAATGTGTGAATTATATGTTATGAATTTTATAATGGTATAATTAAAAAATAAAAAAAATAGTTTGAGGGCTAAATTAAAATAGGATATAAACTTAGAGGTTAGTGTTAAAAATAATAAATGAGTGAGGTCAATTTTATAAGAGATAATATATGATGGGGAAAAATTGAAAGTAAGAAGATAATTTGTGAGTCAATGTTGAAAGAAGCTTTAAGTGGGGTTGATTTAAAAAAAAAAAGAAAGAATCTTTGGGGCTAAACTCTTACATGCAAATAAATGAGAGAAATTTGTGTAACATGCAATTAGTTGGGGGATTAAAAGAGGAATTGTGAGGGACCAAGTGATGTCACATTCCACTTAAACTCACATGCAATACAAGTATAAAAAGGGCTTTAGGTGAGGTGGATGGCATCTTCTTAGTGGAAAAATACAGATTTTTACATTCTCTCTTCCTCTCTCTCAAAAACTCTAGAGATCTCTTAAGGAATTCTTAAAGAAAAGTCTTTGCACGTGGAGTTAATCAAGTGTAGTTAGTGTTAAACAACAAGGTAAGTGTATAAATTTGTTAGTTATTCTCTTTTTCTTCATCTTCATCTTACTTAGTTGATGATCTAATGAGTTGAATGCTGGAATTTTGGTGTTGAATGAATGGATTGATGTAAAGGAGAAGAAGAAGGTAGAAGGAACAAGGAGAGAGGAATTTTCAACTAAGGTTTGGGAACTTATTCTTCATGCATGTGTGTGAATATAAATTTTTATACTTGGATTACTTAATTTTAATGGTAATTCATTAGTTTGTTTAGGGTTAATAAGAGATTTAAATAGGAGAAAAACATGTTTTTAAATGTTGATGAAAAACTGGGTGTGGTTCTTATGAACCAAGATGCTTGTTTTGTCCATATCTGGAGTTGTAAACCTCAGATTGAGGTGATTCTAAATTTTATGTAAACTATATTAAATTATCTACAATTCATTAGAAGGATTCATGGCTTGATTTTGTTCTTAAGTAACCCATAAATTTCATACAAGTGAACTGTTTGAAGTGTATAGGCAGTTATGAATTGTTACCAATGTTTTAACCATAACTCCTTGTATTTAAGTCATAATTGAGTGGGGTTTGATTTTATCTAAACTTGATAGAAAGGTAAACATTTTTGTATAAGGAACCTAGAGTAAATATGTACATAACCCATCCAAATATTTATATGAAAATTTAACATAGCTATTGATTTTTGTTCAAGAACTTATTATAGTTTTTGGGCATAAGTATTAGTAGAGAACTTAAAATCTTATGCTGTAAAATTCTAAAAAAAAATAGATACCTAGGATCACGTTTTTTATGAAGAAATTTTGGCCTAAATCCCTCTTAATTTTATGCTATGAATTTTTATAAGTGACAGCAAACACTATTTCGGTTCTATGAACAACCTATAATATTTCTCAAATATCTTGAGCTATAGGTAAGATATTAAGGTGAATTTTGATGCTCTGGAAACTAGACACATAGGGGAATAATATTGTAGAGATAATTTAGACTAAAAATGACATTTACAAGTTCAATTGTGGCTAAATATTTGAGTCCAGAATTCTAACTTGTGCAGAATTTTAATGTGTCTTACATTATGGTTTTTCTTATATAGTTAAGTTAAATATGTGTCCATATGAATAAATAATGAATAAGATATGGCATGTGATATGATTATTAACAAAGGTATATATATATATATATATATATATATATATTCATATATGTGCATAGGTAAAGATATATGATAAAGATATCAAATATTTATATGTGATCAAACTTATGTACATGGTTGTTATATGCAATTATGCTTTCATGTACATATTTTTAATGATGGAGTAAATGTTTATTTGATTCATGCATCTATACTATGAAGTTAAGAAATGTTTAAATATGATAAATAAAGGTTTTTAATGTACGACTATCATATGATTACATGAATGTAATATATACATATATATATATATATATATATATATATGTAAACGTCTAAATGATTATACACGATTTTTATTGGTATCTTGAAGATTAGTATGATACTTATAGTTTGAAATGTCAATTTTACTTGTATAAAGAAGTAATGTGATTTGTAGAATATATATATATATATATATATATATATATACACACACATACATATATATATATATATAGTATGATCTTACATGATTGGGTTCGAAAGATGTTTAGAGTAATGATTTAGAGAATATGTTTAAAGTGAAATACATGAATATGTTTTTTCTTAATTGAAATGAAATGATTAAGCATTTGTGATGTCACATGTTAGCATGATAAAATATAGATCTACAGAGCAATAGACTCAATTATAGAAATCTTATCAAAGTACATAATAGCAATGTTATATGAGAATACGTACACAAGTGTATGCATTAGAGAGGGAGTATTTTGTAATGTGATTGTTACATGAGAAAATCATATAAATTGTTTTATGAATTGTGCATATATGTTGATGTATTAGAGAAGATATATATTTTTACATTATTATGCACAGGTGCAAATAGTATAATATAGATACAACCATGTTATACGAAATAGTTACATGATTGAGAAAGATTTCAAATATGAAATAGTAATACCCAATAGTGAGCATGTTCAAAGGTTTACATAAAGTTACGCATAAGCATATATATGAGTGCATTGTTCGTTGTTACACAAGAATATACATGTGCATATCAGAATATGAATAAATAAAGAAAAGATAAAGTAAATAGATTTTACTTCCTGCGTTGAGTCTAAGAAGTGGATAGATAGGCATGCCTATAAGGGTACCTTGCAGCTGCGATAGTTTCAACCCCATTTGGGTTGTAGTTAACCCCGTTTGGGTGACTAAACAGACATGGTCCCATTTGGATCATATTCAACCCCGTTTGGGTTGTAGTCAACCCCGTTTGGGTGACTAAACAGACTTGTACCTTCGGGTGCCTCCGTTATAATCAATCAATTTATACCTTTGGGTATCTTATTTGTACCTTCAGGTGCTACTGTATAACCCGTTATCCTCATGTTTAGAATAGTGCAGGCTTTATACCAAAGTTAAGAAAAGTTTGATGTTTAACTTAAAGTTTTATGAAGCATGACAATTCATAAATTGATTTCATAATCTAATTTATATTTGAAATTCCTTTTCATCACATATGGAAATTATGATATTAAAAGATGTTGCGATATACACTTATGCATGATTATCGCATATAGAAATAGTATGTACAGAGTTATATAAATGAACTAGTGCATCACTAATATCTAGTTATGGACTATATTAGAGATAGTATGTTTTCTATAGTAATATGTTGCTTGCTTGAAGTAGATAAATGACTTGCAAGATTCGTCATGTATGAAAGCTATGAAAATGTTTTGCTGAAACAAGTGTTTTCTATAGCAATGGAATATAAGAGTTATGTATAGGTATTCATGTTGGTGATTGCTTTTCAAATTAATACATTGGGTTATATGTTTTCCCTATATCTACTTGTTTTTGCTCTTTATTGAGAATTGATGTATAATGTCATGTGCGTACACATAAAATATTTACAAATTTACGAGTAATAAAGTTCACATGATAATGGTATTTGAGATGGAAGCGAGCTAGAAATTCTATGTATGCATTGGTACAATAAGTATTACAAATATATTTCTAGATTAATAAATGATAAACTTTCATAGTACTAATGCTTTGTCTTACTTACGAATATGCATATGTCCTTGTTGATCATAAGCTTATATGTGAATATATATATATATATATATATATATATATATATATATATATATATTCCTAGTATATGTTAAAGTGTGTGGTATGTGGAAGGAATGACTGAGTATAAATAGTGATATATCATCCAATGAATGAATCACAAGTCTAAAGAATAAATATGCTTATATGATTAAATATTGTGTATATAAAGCATCAATGCCGAATTTACTATCATTAAGTCATTTGATTATCATGTGTGGACTCTTGTCTGCATTTTTTTTAAATTGAGCATAAGTTATACTTATAGTTCATAATGTATGCTTGTTGGCAATCACTGTGAGTGGTCGTTTGTCACATTTTTGTTCCCCACTAAGCTTTATACCTTAGCACAGGTTCTTTATCCGTGTAGATTGCGAGGATAGGACTTTCTCCCAGGATTGATATCTGCAGCAGGTTGGCCAACACAAGTCTTAAAAGATTGATAGTAGAGTCTTCTCTTTGTCCTTTTATTTTGTAGTTATGGAAACTTTAATTATGTTGCAAATTTTGTATAAGTACAAATGTTATGTTTGTGAAAACATTGTAATATATGTCTTATGGTATAAGATATTGTGATAATAGCTAAGTATAGGATATGGGTGTTACAATTAGTGGTATCAGAGCTTAGGTTTAGTCGTTTATGGGCTATAAGTGTTTAGAGTAATTGTTATATGGAAGTTTTAGTGTGTTGGCCTAATGCAGATATCTTGGTTTTTTTTTGTATAGATTAAAGATTGATAAACTGAAAGAAATTGGAAAAGATATCATTAAAGTCAGCAATTAAGGGGCATTGAACTTATTTGTCCCCGATCCTATGAATTTAGCTCATGTAGATATGTCTATTTCTATATTAGAGGAACTAAAGAAAATAAATTGCATCTTGAATCAGATTTTACAAGAGTTAACTGAACCTAGAGTATCAAAGGAGGTTGATAGGAATAATGAGAACAAAAGAAGTCGAGATGGGAATATGGATAAGAGGGAGCTAGGAAAAAGAAATAAGATATTGAAATTAAGTTCTTTTAGCAACACATTCCATTATGCACAAGGTTTGGCAGGGAAAGGCCGAGGGATTCAAGTTCCTAAATGTTTGCATTGCACAAGGAATCATTGGGGTGTTTGTAGAGCTTTAACAGGGGCTTGTTTTAGATGTGGTAAAACAAATCATTTTATAGCTAATTGCCCAGTGTTGCCAAGGAAAAGTAAGGTATCATCAAAGAATGAAAAGAAGCTTGTCATTGCTAATGTACCTCAGATAGAAGAGATAGATCATAGTGAAAGAGACAAATCTATACATCTAATTGTATCAGTTCAGACTGGTAAAATTGAGGTTTCATCAAAGCAGGATGTCATCGAAAGAGCTATTGGTATTTATCTTTTCTTCCTTAATATTTGCTCGTTCACAATAATAAATTCTTATTATGGTAATGAATTTTATGTTTTTAGGAATGTTTTGATATGGTGGAACTTTGAGAATATTGTGCATATTTGACCATTAGGTGAATTATAGTATAAGTGCATTAAGGGAATACATGAAGATTACTCTATGATGGCATATTAATAAAATCCTAGCTTTGGATTAAAAAGTAAATGATAAGAAATGCGAATATGATTAGTGTTTGGATTTTAATACAAGTGTGTTAATAGAATATAGTATAAGTGTGCTAATATGGTTTTGGAAAAATAGTTTATGTATTGTGAATAAAATCTTTCATATGTGAAGTTGCTGTGAGGAAATTGGGTTAATTACGATGTTATGCATACCTATTAGTGAATTCTTATTAGGCATGGGCAATTGACAAAACTTTATACATGGGATGGGGCAAAAACAGATACAACACATGAGAGAATGCATTTGCATCTTATTGCATACACGAAAGCATTATTCATGCATAAGCATAGCATCAAGCATCATACTACATATACAGGCCCCAACTGAATTGGGAAACTGACAAGATATACATTAAGCATAGTAATGATATAATAGTATGATACGGTTGCCCTTATTTGGAAATAAGATTTAATGAGAAGTGAATAGAGAAGATGGTAAGGAGGTATAGGATCAAAGATGATTGTGATAGACATAGAGTATAACAATGATAGTGTTGTGCATAAGGATACAAGTATGAATTTCAAGGATGAAATTCCTTAAGGGGGAGAGATTTGTGAGGACCCAAAATAGGCTCTAGTAGAATTCAAGGACATAATCCTGATTATTAATGTTTAATAAAGCTTAATTAGATGAATTACTATAAGTTTATATATTGAAGGATAAACTAGTTATTTATTGTCTGTGTGTAATTGAATAATATTTTATTTCAAGGATCAATTGGGATATAAGTGTAATTAGTTATGTGATGAATGTGTGAATTATATATTATGAATTTTATAATGGTATAATTAAAAAATAAAAAAAATAGTTTGAGGGCTAAATTAAAATAGGATATAAACTTAGAGGTCAGTGTTAAAAATAATAAATGAGTGAGGTCAATTTTATAAGAGATAGCATATGATGGGGAAAAATTGAAAGTAAGAAGATAATTTGTGAGTCAATGTTGAAAGAAGCTTTAAGTGGGGTTGATTTAAAAAAAAAGGAAAGAATCTTTGGGGCTAAACTCTTACATGCAAATAAATGAGAGAAATTTGTGTAACATGCAATTAGTTGGGGGATTAAAAGAGGAATTGTAAGGGACCAAGTGATGTCACATTCCACTTAAACTCACATGCAATACAAGTATAAAAAGGGCTTTAGGTGAGGTGGATGGCATCTTCTTAGTGGAAAAATACAGATTTTTGCATTCTCTCTTCCTCTCTCTCAAAAACTCGAGAGATCTCTTAAGGAATTCTTAAAGAAAAGTCTTTGCACGTGGAGTTAATCAAGTGTAGTTAGTGTTAAACAACAAGGTAAGCGTATAAATTTGTTAGTTATTCTCTTTTTCTTCATCTTCATCTTACTTAGTTGATGATCTAATGAGTTGAATGCTGGAATTTTGGTGTTGAATGAATGGATTGATGTAAAGGAGAAGAAGAAGGTAGAAGGAACAAGGAGAGAGGAATTTTCAACTAAGGTTTGGGAACTTATTCTTCATGCATGTGTGTGAATATAAATTTTTATACTTGGATTACTTAATTTTAATGGTAATTCATTAGTTTGTTTAGGGTTAATGAGAGATTTAAATAGGAGAAAATCATGTTTTTAAATGTTGATGAAAAACTAGGTGTGGTTCTTATGAACCAAGATGCTTGTTTTGTCCATATCTAGAGTTGTAGACCTCGGATTGAGATGATTCAAAATTCTATGTAAAATATATTAAATTATATACAATTCATAAGATGGAGAAGTGGCTTGATTCTATTGTTAAGGAACCCATAAAATTCATACAATTGAACTGTTTCAAGTGTATAGGCAGTTTTGAACAGTTACCAATGTTTTAACCATAACTCCTTGTATTAAAGTCATAATTGAGTGGGGTTTGATTATATGTAAAATTGATAGAAAGATAAACACATTTTTACAAGGAACCTGGGGCTAAATATGTATATAACCCATCCAAATATTTATATGAAAATTTAAGAGAGCTGTTTATTTTGGTTCAAGAACTGATTATAGTTTTTAGGCATAAGTATTAGTAGAGAAGTTAAAATCTTATGCTGTGAAATTATGGAAAAACTAGATACCTAGTAGCACATTTTTTATGAAGAAATGTTGGTCTAAATCCCTCTTAATATTATGCTATGAATTTTTATAAGTGACAACAAACACTATTTCGGTTTTATGAACAGCCTATAATATTTCTCAAATATCTTGAGCTATAGGTAAGATATTAAGGTGAATTTTGATGCTCTGGAAACTAGACACATAGGGGAATAATATTTTAGAAGATAATTTAGTCTAAAAATGATATTTTCAAATTCATATGTGGCTCAAAATTTGAGTCCAGAATGCTGCCCTGTGCAAAATTTCAATGTGTCTTACATTATGGTTTTTCTTATATAGTTAAGTTAAATATGTGTCCATATGAATAAATAATGAATCAGATAGGGCATGTGATATGATTATTAACATAGGTCTATATATATATATATATGTGTGTGTGTGTGTGTGTGTGTGTGTGTGTGTGCATAGGTAAAGATATATGATAAAGATATCAAATATTTATATGTGATGAAACTTATGTACATGGTAGTTATGTGCAATTATGCTTTCATGTACATATTTTTAATGATGGAGTAAATGTTTATTTGATACATGCATCTATACTATGAAGTTAAGAAATGTTTAAATATGATAAATGAAGGTTTTCAATGTACGACTATCATATGATTACATGAATGTAATATATATAAATGCATATATATATATATATATATATATATATATATATATATGTAAACGTCTAAATGATTATACACAATTTTTATTGATCTCTTGAAGATTACTATGATAATTATAGTTTGAAATGTCAATTTTACTTGTATAAAGAAGCAATGTGATTTGTAGAATATATATATATATAGTATGATCTTACATGATTGGGTTCGAAAGATGTTTAGAGTAATGATTTAGAGAATATGTTTAAAGTGAAATGCATGAATATGTTTTTTCTTAATTGAAATGACATGTTAGCATGATAAAATATAGATCTACAGAGCAATAAACTCAATTATAGAAATCTTATCAAAGTACATAATAGGAATGTTATATGAGAATACGTACATAAGTGTATGCATTAGAGAGAGTATTTTGTAATGTGATTGTTACATGAGCTAATCATATAAATTGTTTTATGCATTATGCATATATGTTGATGCACTAGAGAAGATATATATTTGTACATGATTATTCATAGGTGCAAATAGTATAATATAAATACAACCATGTTATACGAAATAGTTACATGATTAAGAAAGATTTCAAATACGGAATAGTAATACCCAATAGTAATCATGTTCAAAGGTTTGCATAAAGTTACGCATGAGCATATATATGAGTACATTGTTCGTTGTTACACAAGAATATACATGTGCATATAAGAATATGAATAAAGAAAGAAAAGATAAAGTAAATAGATTTTACTGCCTACGTTAAGTCTAGAAAATGGATAGATAGGCATGCCTATAAGGGTACCTTGCAGCTGTAATAGTTTCAACCTCGTTTGGGTTGTAGTTAACCCCATTTGGGTGACTAAACAGACATGGTCCCATTTGGATCATATTCAACCCCGTTTGGATTGTAGTTAACCTCGTTTGGATGACTAAACAAACTTGTACCTTCGGGTGCCTCCGTTATAATCAATTAATTTATACCTTCGGGTATCTTATTTGTACCTTCAGGTGCTAGGGTATAATTTGTTATCTACCTCTTCAGAATAGTGCAGGCTTTATACCAAAGTTAAGAAAAGTTTGATGTTTAACTTAAAATTTTTTGAAGCATGACAATTCATAAATTGATTTCATAATCTAATTTATATGTGAAATTCCTTTTCATCACGTATGGAAATTATGATATTAAAAGATGTTGCGATATACACATATGCATTATTATTGCATATAGAAATAGTATGTACAGAGTTATATAAATGAACTAGTGCATCACTAATATCTAGTTATAGACTATATTAGAGATAGTATGTTTTCTATAGTAATATGTTGCTTGCTTGAAGTAGATAAATGACTTGTAAGATTCGTCATGTATGAAAGCTATGAAAATGTTTTGCTGAAACAAGTGTTTTCTGTAGCAATGGAATATAAGAGTTATGTATAGGTATTCATGTTGGTGATTACTTTTCAAATTAATACATTAGGTTATATGTTTTCCCTATATCTACTCGTTCTTGCTCTTTATTGAGAATTGATGTATAATGTCTTGTGCATACACATAAAATATTTACAGATTTATGAGTGATAAAGTTCACATGATAATGGTATTTGCGATGGAAGCGAGCTAGAAATTCTATGTATGCATTGGTACAATAAGTATTACAAATATATTTCTAGATTGATAAATGATAAACTTTCATAGTACTAATGCTTTATCTTACTTACGAATATGCATATGTCCTTGTTGATCATAAGCTTATATGTGAATATATATATATATATATATATATATATATATATATATATATATATATATATATATTCCTAGTATATGTTAAAGTATGTGGTATGTGGAAGGAATGACTGACTATAAATAGTGGTATATCATCCAATGAATGAATAGCAAGTCTAAAGGATAAATATGCTTATATGATTAAATGTTGTGTACATAAAGCATCAATGCCAAATTTACTATCATTAAGTCATTCGGTTATCATGTGTGGACTCTTCTCTGCATTTTTTTTAAATTGATCATAAGTTATACTTATAGTTCATAATGTATGCTTGTTGGCAATCACTGTGAGTGGTCGTTTGTCACATTTGTGTTCCCCATTAAGCTTTATAACTTAGCATGGGTTCTTTATCCGTGTAGGTTGCGAGGATAGGATTTTCTCCTAGGATTGATATCTACAGCAGGTTAGCCAACACAAGTCTTAGAAGATTGATAGTAGAGTCTTCTCTTTGTCCTTTATTTTATAGTTATGGAAACTTTAATTATGTTGCAAATTTTTTATAAGTACAAATGTTATGTTTGTGAAAACATTGTAATATATGTCTTATGGTATAAGATATTGTGGTAACAGCTAAGTATAGGATATGGGTGTTACAAATATAGACAGGAACCCAATAGGTCACACATATATAGAGAAAAGGATAAAATGATAAAATGACAAGGATAATAATATTTGATATTATTATGGGAATAGAGAAATGAATTAGAGAATAATTAATTAAAGAGTTTAATTAATTATGATCAAGTAAAATTGTTCGCGGAACTTTTGAGAAATGTTATAGGGCTGATATAATAATTAATTGTTATTTGAATATAAGTGTTATAGGGCTGATATAATAATTAATAGATCCATTGGAGGAATTACAGAGGCCCAGAGAAGTGAAGTTGGCATAGAAATCCTCCAGAAGAAGGGCCACACAGCAACTCCAAACAAAAGGCCTTAGAGGCCTATTTCTTGGACCAAAATAAATTAAATATGTTACATAAGTGTTATAGATCCTACATATTTAATTTGGTTGGATTTGGAATTCATTTGGGTAAATAAATCCAAGTATATGTACAAAGGGCCTAATTTGTGGGTTTTGTGCATAGTCTCTTGTGAATGGGCTTAAATTGGATTTAATTGAGCCCAAATAATTATAAATAATTCCAAAAGCCCAATTAATAATTCTCCAGCAATTTTAAAGAGCCCAATCCCATTATGAAGTTAGATTTTTTAACCTAACTATAAAAATCCAAGAGATGTGAAATTAGGGTTAAGTGTGAACAATTAAGAAAAGCTTCTTCTCTCTTTTCTCTCAACCCTAGCCACCACTCCCAAAAGGTAGCATCTAGGGATTTTGGCCAGCCCTTGTTTCTCCCAATTATTGGTTCATTCATTCCTTCTCTAGTGTGGATTACTCATTGGAGGTGTTTGATTTTGGATACTGTGGTTTGCGACAACCCGGTGAGAAAAAAAATCAACTTTACAAGAAAAATCAAAGGTGATTTTTCTTATTCTCATTAATATGTATATTGTAAATTCATGGCAAGATCAGATATATTGGTTAAAAATTTTAAATTTCGCTTATGTATGAGATGCATGTAACCGATAATTCCCAACATGGTATCAAAGACTCGATTTTGCCATGAATATACAATTCTATATTTTTCTGCGAAATAAGTTTTAATTTTGAGTTATTTATTTCATGAACTTTAAAATATCAGATTTTATTTTTCATTAATGAGAAATATTGATTTCTTTATATATGTGATCAAATATATAAAACGAAAAATAAAAACGATTCTTTTGAGAAAACAACAATTGAGAATGGCGTGAATGGCTTTTATTTTTCAAAGATGTTTAGGGGATGTTGACCGGATGCTAGCAAGTGTACTAGATCGACTATTAATATAGGGAAATATAGATTAAGACCCCAAATATCGTACCCAAGGGAACATGGATTGGTAAGAATAATATCTATGTATGAATTAAATTAATCCGAGATTGTTTCCCAAATTTTTTTTTGATTCAAAAGCAAAAATTAAACAAAATAAACAATTAAACAAAACAAAAGCTAAAACATGAATTAAAAACAAAACAATAACTAGAATTCTCTTGCTAAAGAAACTATGCACCTTAACTTTCATTGTAATGACTTAAATTCAAATAATAACACCAATGATTATGAAGAATTCAGATAAATAAAACCAGATAACTTTATTCAAGATTATCATTCCAAGCATTAAACTCCCTTATTCAGAATAATTCAATACTTGGCATAAAAGTCTGAATTAATCCTCCTAGATGTCTATTAAAGCCTTTCTCAAGAGATTTAACTTTCACCTATTCTTAGTTCTTCCTCTCTTAGTATTAACTAATAAAATTAACACATAATTATTTCATATTTCGGATAATAATCATGCATAAACATTAAAGAGTTAACCCAAGAACATGCAAATCATTAACTATGTCAAAACCAATCTTTAGTTATTTATTCAATAAACCAACAATCAATCTCAACACAATCAAAGATAAGAATATGCTTAAAACCAAGAAATAATCAACCGATATTGAAATTAAGCTCAAAACAAAGTCATAACAATGAAAATATAAGATTTCAAGAATCCATTAGCAAAAGAAGAAAAACTACTTCCTAAACATCATTAAAGATTAAAACAAGGTTTGAAGAAAAACAATGAAAACTAAAAAAACGTAAAAACAAACTAAAGAAGTAAAGCTAAATTCTAAGGTTTTTATCTCAAGGATTCCCCCTCTTTTGTGTTTTAGCTTGCTATTTATAGGCCAAAGAAGATCTAAATTACTTCCTAAACTCTTAGAATTGAATTGGAAGTAATTTAGCTGCTCAAAATAGGAAAGTCTGCCAAAACAGGAAGCTCGACAAAACTTCGCAAATAGGAATTCTGGAATCACATGGCCACGGTTCCACTTGTATAATTCTACATGTGACCACGGCTCCTTTAAACTTCTTTCACACATGGCCACGTGTGGGTTATGCCTTCCCTCACACGTGGTCACGTCCTTCCTTTCATTTCTTCATTTGATCTTCACGTGGCCATGGATCTTCATTGTGCAATTCATTACGTGGCCACGGCTTCTTCACTTGTTCTTCTTCAATTTCTCTTCACATGGCCACGTCTCAATTTCATCAATGCCTTCACGTGGTCACATGTCAAGGCTCGGGACTGAAGCTTCATTTTCTCGACAAAATTTCTCAAATTTATACTTTTGGCCCAAAACTTTGCACTTTTTACACTTTAAGCCCTTTTTCATGCAAATTAACCCTGAAAAACACCAAAACACAGAATTAACCCTAAAAACACAAAACTAACAAATTAAACTCAAATTAAACCTAATTAACACGAAATTAACTTAATTAAATACCTAAAAACACACTAAAAACATCATATAATTCACTATTATCAGATGTTCTAAATTAATTTTTTATAGATCCACTCTAAGATCATTTTGATGATGATTTATGTGTTTAATATATGTATTAAGCCATAGGATCAAATGAAATTAAAATCGAACAAGTTTTGCATGAAAACTAGTTTAGTTGAAAAGTTCGATAAATTGGTGTTCTTGATATTTTCTTGTTTAGAACGATTTTTAATCTTCTAAATCTGATATATATGATATATTAAAGTGTTTTTAATTAATTTTATTAATTAAAATGGGCCTTGAATTAATTGAATTAATTTTAATTCATTAAAACCACTTAATGGGCTTAATTATGTTTGCGGACTTGATTTAAATTAGTGAATGACTTGGTGGGCCCAAGGAGCTGATTTAAATTTAATATTATAGAATTTAATTAAGTTTATTAATGGATTTTAAGGGCTGGAGTGGGCTTGGCTCATTCTAAAAGGCCCAAATGGTCCAATAGACACAAAACTAGTTTGTGTGTGAACACATTTAGGATTTAATTTTGTGAGTTTCGGCTTACCCTTTATATTATGCCCAAAATTGATTCTTTTAATTATTTAATATGATTAATTAATTAAATAATAAGTTAATAATTAATTAATAATCAATTGGAATGATTATTAAGGCAAGAACACATGCATGCAAAAAGGTTTCCTAAAATGAAAGTTTCCATAATGAAAAAAGTTTCCTAATTTGATCACATTATTAAAATAACTCAAAATTATGTTTCAAGAGTTGAAACAAAGTTAGTAAGCCATTAATTTATGCATTAGAAATACATATAAGGGTGTATAATTGGCATGATGGATAGTTATGGATAAGGCCCAATGTGATTGAGCATTATGCATGTTTTGGCCCAATGAGGACTTTCATGTCCCGGCCACTTATTTTTGGTTTGTATTTCTTTTTCAAATTGTAATATGTAATTAGATTACTTAGATTAGAATTAGAGATAGAGATAAAGACCACTATCAAGGAGCAAGATGGGCCGAATGGAGATCCAACAAACTTGAAGATAATGTAATTATTTCTTACTTGTTTGAATCATACATGCTACCTAGGTGTGACCTTTTGATTTCCCTTTTGGCTCGAGGAAATCAATGTAGTAAAATCCATAACTATACCATATTAGTATGCTTATATTTATGTGATAGATATAGGATGCATACTAATGTATGCCAACCATGTATGATGAGACTTAATTAACTAAAACTCTTAAATAAATACTAAGGTATATAAGCCTTCCATTAATTTGAGGAGAACCAGAGTTATTTATAATATGGGTTGTTGACCACAGTCAAGCTCACATTATATCGAATATATTCAAGTCTAATTAAATGGGTCATCTTAGCTAGCCCATTAGTTTGTTTACCACAGTCAAGGCTAATGGTTCTAGAGGCAAGATTAGGGAATGCATATATGATATGCATGCATCAAGAGTTGATAACCTAATGATCCAATAGTTGTATAGAGACACAATTGGTATAGAGATACCTACCTTTCAAGGGTATAAAGTTTGGCTTGTTGACCACAGTCAAGGTTAAATTACATATGAAGGATTCGATATTGGCCCACTAAGAAAACCATTAGGTTTTCTCAGATTAAATAGTGAGGGCTATTAATTCGCAATAAAATAGTGGGAGTAAATGGATTAATTAAAGACCTAATTAATGCATATATATATATATATATATGAACATACTCTCATATGTTTTCTTTTTCATATCTAGGTCATCATCATGAGCACATCAAACATTAACATATGATCAATCTTGGATAACAAGCTGGTTGGCAGCAACTATTCTGACTGGATCAGGCAAGTAAGAATTGTTCTTAGAGCTAAAAAGATCCATTATGTCTTGGATAAAAATCCACCACCACTTCCATCAGATGATGCCATTGATGAGATCAAAAGCACTTATAGTAAATACATGGAGGATAGTGAAGCAGCAGCATGTCTGATGCTAGGTGCTATGTCCTTGGAGCTTCAGAAGGAATATGAGATGATGAATGCTAAAACCATCATTTTGCATCTAGAGGAGCTTTATTCTTCTCAAGCTAGAACTGAGAAATATGAGATTGCTTGAGCTCTATTTAGCTGTAAAATGGTGGAAGGCACTTCAGCTGCTACTCATGCATTGAAGATGTATGGGTATATTGAGCATTTGAGTTGACCTGGCTATGTAATGGATAATGATCTATACATAGATTTAATATTGTATTTGTTGGCTCCAAGTTATGCACCTTTCGTGCTTAACTTCAACATGAACAAGATCCAAGTTACCATTCCTGAGTTAATCAACATGTCATAAGAAATGAATATATTATGACGATGTATAAGTTTGTCACGAATATAATCAGTTTGTGATGGTAATATTTTGTCACCGTCAGCATGTATAAGAAGCCAAAGATGAAATTGTTTAAAAAGGCTTTGGCCATGTTTAATAATTTTTCTTTACAATGAAATTATATGAAAATTTAGTCCTTTTACTAATTTCGATAAAATTCACATTTAACCTTGAAATTATATAATAAAAAATTTCTAACTAAAATTTAATAATCATTTTTTAATACTTTCATTGATTAAAATAATTTTTTTTAATTTTATTTTTCCACTTTCGATTTTATTATATTATTATTGTATTTTTTCGCTTGTAATCTTATTATATTATAAATTTAACCACGTATAATTTACTTTTGAAACTAGTGAAATTGATTTTTTTTCTTTTTTTAATATGATTTCAAATTATTTTTTTCAATCAATTTATCTTTATTGAATAAAATTTAATAAGATTTTATTTTTTAGAATTTTAATAATATGAATAAAATTAATTATAAATCGATTGAGGGGGAGTCTTTTGTCTGTGTGATAAAGCGATTAGGTGTTTCTCTTCCAACAAATCCCTAAAATCAATATTTTTTCCCTTTGCCGGTCGCCACCGCCTGCCATTCTCTAGTTACAAGTGAATCATTTGTTCTTCTTCTCCATTCTAATTTTTTTCTTCATTGAGTTTATCATTTATTTCTATTGGTTCTATAATTCTTAGATTTTGATTTTTTTTCTTTTTTGTATTGAGCATATGAGAACTCCCAGTCGCTCTTTTATGGATCACGTTTCTCTTTGGAATAGGAATTTTTATTCAAGTATCTCCCATCATTTCTCTAAAAAAAATAATAATGAAATTAAAGATTAAAGTTTTAATCTTTTTACTTATTTCGATTTGGGTTTTTTCTTAGCAAAACAAATTAATTGATGGTCAGTTTCATTAGATCTTAAGGTTATTCATAGGGGAGGTTTCACCTTCTCTCCGTATATATATTGGTGCTCTATTTTCTTTTTCTTTTAGTTCAATTTCTAAAATGTAATAGGTAGGTCTAAGTTACTCGTGTTTCTCTATAGAACTTTTAACTTTGTAGGAACAATGAGGGATTAACAATATTCTAACGATATATTGTTATTCCATCATCTCCTAATAGTGGATTGATTGCATGGGTTCCAAATTGTGTTACTTTACACCACCTTATTCGAGAGTACATGGATGCTTGGATAGTAGGGTATAGTAGTAGATCTATTCTCTTTTTTCTTGATTTTCTTTCTCTGTTGACCTTATTTAATGTAACATTTTCTTGGTTTCTGCTAGGTTCTTTGGTTAAAGAGTCGTATTTCTGAGGTATGGCTTGAAAGAAGTACAAGTTATAAAAGAAATTCAGTAGTGATGAGCATGGTAAGCATTTACCTTCTATTATTTAGCATCTTTGATGAAACAAACATTTTTCTCTATAAAATTTGTAGTTAATGTTGTGTGTGTCTTGGCTAGTTTGTAAGTTTTTGATAATCTACTAACTCTAACGAAACCAAGAAGAAAATAAAATTGAAAATGATATATAAATTTAATTAAAATCATTCATATAGTAACTATATATCAAAATCATTCAATTTTTATGATCTTGAAATTTTAAATATTATTTTAGTATACATACGTAAAGATGAAATTATTAGTATAGTGTTTTAATTTCCCCATGAATTGGCAGTTTTTTGGAATTTTCTTTAATGAGGTCAAAGTGAACCAATCCTTACTCTAATGTTGCTCATGTCTTTTTTCAATAATGTTTCCATTAAAAGCAATCAAGCCATAGAATTTAACACATAATTAGAAAATGAAAGGTGGTGAATTTTCAAAATGTTAGTAAAAGCAGGGCGTGCCCTCAGAGACTTCAAGACTTTTCTTGATTCTTTGCATTACAGTTTAAGAGAAACTATTTACAATGGCATAATAAATAAAGCAAGACCAAGACTTTTTCTTGAGTCTTTGCAATACATCAAAGATTTGAAGACCATCAAAACAATCTACCATAGATTATGCCTGACTTTTAGTTTCAATATTACTTTTTTGGTTTATGCTTGGCATTTATTTAGTTTAATGATCTAATCCATGGATTGATCAGTAATTCCTTGGACATCTTGATAAACACTTCTATAGTTATAGCTTTACTACTTAAATATTTAATCTCTGTAAGGATTTCTTCTATCCTAGGTAATTCTTTTAGTCTCTGTTAAGTATAATGTTGCTGTCTTTTTAGTTCCTTATTGTTTTCAAATCTTGTTAAGGAGCTAAGATATTATGAAACACTTATTTTATGTGAACATTATAAATAGATATCTTGAAATCACGTTTGGAGTTTATATTTTATTTATATGGAATTTTTTATTCTTGTTATTTTGAAAGGTATTTTTAAAATATATCAGAATTGAAAAGTCCTAGTTTCATTTTATTGTTTACTGGACATATAATACACTATAAATTTTATAATACACTTTAAATATCACTTTTCTATGTTATCATGAATGCAGCACTCCAGATTACATAAAACCATTGGATTAAAATTTGCTGAATAGCTTTGATTGTAATAAGGTGATTCTCGCAATCTAGTAGGAATTAGTAGTTGCATAATTAGGAAGCAAGTATTTTACTTTTAATTTTATATTTTTTATAATGAGCTATTAAGGGTTTAATTAATTGGAGTTAGTAGGTCAAATAAAATAAATACTTAAAACTGCTATACTATTTCGCATCTTTAGATAGATATATATATATATTGTGTATGTATAAAATACATGGGATGATGCAAATTGGTCTTGATGTCATTTTATAACCTCAATAATTAAATTAAATAATAAATGCTTATCCTTATAGTTATACATCATAAATGATAATGTGGTACAAATAAATTATGTCAAAGTTATGGACAAAGATGTAAATTAGGCGTTGAATATGTTGGTTGATATATTGCAGAATTATAAGTTCTGGGATATTTGGATTAATCATGAGAGAGATGTAATTTTCAGGGAAATTTAAAAAGTAATTAAGTGTTTTATATTTATTGTTTTCTTATTTTGCTTAATTTCTCTTAGTAATTATTTTAATTAGGCTACATTGTTGCATATTCATTTACTTTGGTTGCAATTGATAAAGATGTGTTCTTTAGTTTTAGGTCTAAGTATAATAAAAATATCTAATTTCTCTCTTATTGTTATTTTTGATCTTCAAGAACTTTTTTAAACCATTTCTTTTAGGTGATGTTGTTCTCAAAGATTTTAGATTGAAGGCAGAAACACTTAATGCACTAAAACTTCCAGACACCGTGAAAGCTAGTTTTCTTAGCACTATTGTACTGAAGGTACCTAATTGCATTGCTATTGCATTTGCTAATAAAATGTAGTTTTTGAAAGTTTGGTAGTTTGTTACTTCTTAAATTCTTTCGTATTAAGTTTGATTTTAAACCTTATATCTTTTTGCCTGCTTTCATTGAATTTTGATCCATTCTTTTGAGCTTAATTATTGTGCTTAATTGTTTGCATTACTTAATTGTGTTCTTGCAAGACTTGCTTAAGAGTATTTCATACCAAGCCAAAATGCTATTATTTTATATTTGATGAAAATCTATTGTGAGATTATTTTGTAATAATTATATTATAAAAATAAAATCAAGGGTGGCAAGAACAATATTGTTTGCATGTGTGTGAGTGTGGAAAGAGACAATTGTAATATGGAGCAAAAGAAATAATAATGCTTTTGGCAACAATATTTCTTTTGGTTTAAATGTTATCTAATGTTTTTGATTTAATCACTATTATAATTTATGATGTTAATTATGGTGTGAAAGCATTCTTTATTAGTGTTAAATTGTTTGATTTTGCTCTAAGTTAAAGTAGTCTAACTAGTTGATTGCAAATTAAGAAATGGTGTTTTTTGATGTGAACATGTGAATATAACAACAGCTCAAATGGAACTACAGGGGAATATAGGGGCTATTCATTTATTTGATGTCAATGATTTTAGTTTTGCCTATGTTTTGGTGTTTTAGTATTTAATAATTTGGATTTTTTTTTACCTATAGGTGCTGAAATTGGATAGAATGTTGTTAGAAATAACAAGAGCATAAAGGCACGTGTTGATTCTTGTGAGAAACGATGAAGAGTTTAGAAAGATATTAAGTTATTGTGAAATTATAAATTTTTTTATAAGATATTGCAAACAACCTGTTAGTGATTCTAAGTGACACAATTTAATTTTAATTAATGTATTTTTTTATAATGTATATACAATTTAATGTACTTTTATTATATATAATATTTTTAAAATTACTATTGCATATTTAGCCTTTACACATTAAAATTTGGATATAATAATAATAATAATAATAATAATAATAATAATAATAATAATAATAATAAATTAAAAATAAGAAAAAATCTATAAGTTTTTTAGCAACGGAAGTGGCAATAAGTCGTTTGTTGCTAATGTCAATAAAATTATATAGGTTTTATAATTTAGTGATGTAAATATTCTTTTAGTGATGAAAAGTATCGTCACGAATTCTTTCTTTTTTTTTATAGTGGTGACAATTTAATTTTTTTTATAGTGGTGACAATTTAATTTATTTTATGACAAAAATTACAAGTAGATTTTCGTCACTAAAAATACTTATTTCGGTGATGGATTTTAAATTCGTCATAAAAATATCAATCTTTGGTGATGATAAACAATATTATATGACGAAATAAAATTTTATTTATGACTTTTGGCATGAAAAGTAAGAAATTAAGGTGAATAATCATTTTCATCACAAAAAATGATACTTATGATGACAAATAAACAAATTGTCACATATACTTTTTGTTACGCGGATATAATGACGACCTCTATGATGATAAAAGTTCGTTGCTTTATCCTTTTACCGACAAAAATGAAACTTTTCATGACAATTGTTTGCATCATAAAAAGTGTAATTTCTTGTAGTATAAGGGGGGAGGGGGGGGGGCAATGACTCATTGATATAGAGGCAATTCTTAAAGGTGAAGAAAAATAATTTCTGTCTTGAAGAAGAAAATTCTCTAACAATTCTTTTCATCCACACACACAAAGAATCATTCAATTTTATGAAATGCAAAGAATACAATTGAAGTGGTGATTTGGACTTCAATGAATTTAGACTCAAAATATCTTCTAAGGATAATATTCTAGGTTTTTTTTATTTTCTCTCTCTAAAATTACCATGCATGATCATATTAATTATTGTCGAAATAATTGTGTTTATATGCTGTGTTTCATTAATTTACATGTTTAAAGTCTGATGATGTACGAATCTGTATCATTGTGCATGCTAATGATGGGATCTAATAAGGATTTCTTCCATTGTTATATAATTTCAAGCTTTATTTTTATTATGTAATTTTGTAATTTAATGAGTTTTTAGTGTGTTTGATGCATTATTCAGGGTTATAGTCTTATTTTGGCTTGTTTGTAGGCTTTGATATTTGAGTATTTAGGGTTAGTTGCAATTTTATATAATTTTTTGGTATATTTGTTGCATTCTACTCTGTTCTGTGAGTGATTGTAAGGCCCCAACTTTGACCCTAGTAGAAAGATGCTTGATTAAGTGATATTATATTTGATTAATGTTTAATTAAGCGAGTGAAATGCTATTAGGGTCAAAAAGGGCAAGTTGGTAAATTTATGTTATGCTACTAATATGAATGATTAAAGTATGTTAGTGTTGAGTGTGTAATTAAAAGAGGGAAGATAAGTATGGGGTTAATATTGAAAGAAAGAATATGTGGGGCTAATTTTATAAAAGAAAGAAATGAGAGGGGACAGATTTCTAACATGGAAATAAATGGAGCTAAAGGAAACTTATCTTCCCACTTTAAATTCTAGAATTCTGCATGTAAGAGAGAGAAAGTGTTAAAAATGAGTTTTCAAAGTTGTTTGGTCGGCATTATCAAGGGAGAAAATTCTAGATTTCATTTCTCATTTTCTCTCTCTAAAGCTATACATTTCCTTTCTCATTAGCTCTTAAAGATTCTTCTGTAATTTAATTAATAAAGGGGTTTTGAAGTTGGGTTATCCAAAGGTAGCATATTCTTCTCTATTTTTCATTTTCATCTTCTTCTTCTTGGAGTTGAAAACTTTGCATGAGGAGAATTGTTGGATATTTATGAATGCATGTTTGATGTAGAAAAAGAAGGGATTAAGAACAAAAGGTAGATTTTCTGGTTCATCTTGTATTTTATCAAATGACCTTTTCAATAAAAAGTCTTTTACAAAGTTGTTGCTCTACATTTTTAGTTTTCAAAGAATTGTTGGATATTTATGAATGCATGTTTGATGTAGATTTTCTGGTTCATCTTGTATTCTATTTTAGGTAGATTTTCTGGCCTAAAATAGAATACAAGATGAACCAGAAAATCTACCTTTAGGATTTTTAGGACAGAATAGACCTCACGGTCACCACCAAATTGGTAACCACCTTGAGCCCTTCCAGAACCAAATTTACACCTATCTTATGGTCAGGATAAATCAATAGTCACCATAACCCTCCCTTATTTCCTTATATACTTTATTTTTAGGATCCAAATAGTCACCAAAGCTTATCCATACCTTTCCAAATATTTCTAGTGCATTCTAATCATAAAAATAAAGGTATTATGCAACATCAAATATGTGAGGAACACAATAAGATATGAAAATAAAATTGTAAAAAGGAACACTGATTATAAAAGGCATAAAAATAGATGTGATTTTAGGTGTTCTAATTTAGTAATGCACTTTTATGCTCCTATGTTAGTATAAGAAGGTATATTATTACCATATAGTAGAACCTTCAATGGACTCATATATCATCTTTATTGATAGGTAGATGAAAAGATATAGCTTTGATTGTATAATAATTATATATATTCATAATTTATGGCTATCATATGATTGTATTTGGTTATAGTATTGTATATTTACAGTTATTTGTACTACTATATGTGATTTTGATCGATATATATTTATTTGTACATGTAAGACTATATCACAAAGATATACTCATGATAATTGAAACATATAAGAATATAGTTTAATGCCTACATGTTTTACGCTTATATGATATCACGCTAAAGTATATGATTATAATGATGTATGCTCATTTATAGTTACTCATATTGTTATATAAGGTTGAGTATAAATGTATATACACGAGAGATTGTGTATCTTCTTATATGATTATATATGTACAAATGGTATAATAAAAGCACAAGTATGATAAATGAAATGAATATGAACACAGTATTGCCTGCAAATAGGGTTCAATTATGGATAAATAGGCATGCCTATAAGGATAAAGTTGCAGCTACAATAGTTTGACCCTGTTTGGGGTATAAAGTACAAAGATGGTCCCATTTGGATCATAAATAGCCCCATTTAGGTTGTTAGCCAACCCCATTTAGGTTCGCTTGACCGGTCTAAAGTATAGTTTGGTCCTGTTTGGACCTAAAGATTTGATATCTCTAGATATCTACAGTTTTGATACCTAAAGGTATATATAGTTCCCGTTATCCACTCTCAAAACTTAGGTAAGCTAATTATAATTACAATATTTGAATTGAAGCATAAAAGCTCAGATGTTATTGATGAAACATACGATTTACTCTAATTACAATAATTGTATCAAAAGTATAAATGCACATATTATATCAATCATCCATATGATTTCTGCGTGCTAAGATATTTGTTAAGCTTTTTTATCTTATTGATTATATACCTTGTTATGTTGCCAATATTCATATAGTATTATCATTGAGATCCAATTTTACAAGTGATGTATGTTTAATGTTTGTTGATGGCCGCTATAAGTGGTTGTCCATCATGAATGGTTCCCCACTAAGCTTTATAACTTAGCATAGGTTGTTTATCTGTGTAGGTTTAGTAGATAAGAATTTTACACAGGGATGTATCTCTACATCAAGAAGGCCAACACAAGTCTAACAAGAAGTTGATGTATGGAGTTCTTGATTAATATTTGGTATAATTTTGTATTAAGAGTAACATGTATGTAAAGATGTATTTAATATGGAAGGTTTGAATTATAATAGGCTTCTTTATGTATTTAATAGTACATGTATGCCTGTATGATCCAAAGCAACTAACATACAACATGATATGTATGATATAGTATAGAAAGGTAAAACATAAGAATAATGATAGTAACACCTAAAATGAATATGAGATATAGCATGTGATGAGCTCTAGTAATTTGATAATTATATGATAATCATTATAAAGACAAGATGGTGGAGAGAATCATGATTAATGTTTTTAATTGGCTTGAGAAATAGATTGATAGTATGAGGGTATTACAGTGATGGATGGGAAAAAGCTCCCATAGATGGTTGTCTATCAAAGTGACAGACAGGACATCATGGAAGTTCCTTCTCGTCCCATACCTCATTCATCCATGGCCATCCATCACCCTTCTAGGGGCATCCGTTGCTAATCTTGTAGGCATTTATACACGTATTTTATGCACTTTATTGTATTTGCATTATTTCTTTGATTCCCAAAATATTTATTTGTCATTTAGTATAATATTTAATTCTGTACATACTTTAATTCTGTAATGTATGACTAAATAATAGATTCTCTTTTCTGTATTTCATTATTTATTTGTGTAATGCTAATTTCTTTATCTTTTTGTGGTTTTTTGTGAGTGTGTGACTTTATTGACTTTTAGGAGATTTCGCGAGGCATTTTGTATTAGGATTCATGCCCCAGTTGGTTGATGATCACCACCTATCATTCGGTTGCTCCTTTTATTTATTTCATTTTGTTTATTAATTATTTCACCATTCTTGCTTATTTATTATTTTGATATTTTTGGATTTATTTTATTTTAAGGATATAATAGTTTGTGAAAAAGGGTTTTTTATATATGGTAAAAAGGAAAAGGCGCTCAAGATGATTTCTATCAATTAATTCGGGTTTTCTTTCAAAATGGACTAATGTCTAATTTTCTATCCAAAGCCAAACAAAGAACAAAAAAGTATTTTTGTAAAATATGCATGAGGAAACTAATGTTCCCAACTCAAATGAATACCTCGATTTATGTATGTATATCATTTTATTCTTATTGATTGTTGGAAGATTTGCTTCTGTAATAAGATTAAGTAGTTGGAATTTATTTATTCATTTATTTACTGTTTTGTTATTTGCTTGGGATGTTTATTTTAATTCTATAGCTTTACACTGTACGAAAGGGGAAAGTGGATTAAATTTAAAACTTAATTATAAAACAACACCTAACCAAGGTGCCTAAAAATAGTGATGTCCCAAACACCTGATGGAATATGACATGGTATGAATGTGATGATAGCACAGCGGAAAAACAAAAATTTTTATCATACATGCCATACAATTCCATGACAAGAATCGAAACATGCAATTTTAGAGTTTTAAACTTACAACTTTAGATGCCTTTAAAACTTGATTTTGATGATGACCAGCAACCAAGAAGGATATGTCCACCTTAGATCTTCACCACCAATGCCAAGGAACAGCCTTTACGCCACTCCCTCTATTCTCACACACACACTTGCAAAGATGGCTTAAAATCAAGAGTGCTAGCTCTATGATTGTGTATTCGGCAATGGGAATGATTTGAAGCCACAAGATCTGATCTTGTTCTTCCTTTAGGTTACTGTTTCAGCCCGAGAACACAAGAGAACAAGAAAGATTTCTTTCCCCTTGAGTATTTCGGCCAAGAGAGAAAAATAGCAAAACGGCATCCACTTTTATTCATTTAATTCATTAATATATATCACTTAATTTAGGTCAAGTGTGAGTGCCAAAAATTAAGTGTTAATTTCAGCCTCCATCACTTCCTAATTAAGAGATATATCTTAATTTAAATTCTATTAGAATTTAAATTCAAATGGCATTAGTCATTTAATCAAAACAAACTTACTTATTTAAGGTGATAAGTTGCCGAATTCAACTAGTATTTTAGTTTGAATTTTGGCTACTTTAATTCCCTCTCAAGTATTATATTTTGATTAAATACAAATTAGGATTTAATACTCAATTAACTTAATTATACATAGATAATTAATCAATTGAAATTAAACCTAGCACATGCCAACAAATTTCTCTCGTGACCAACTGTTAACAGATTTGCCTAAAACAGCAAGCTGTTTTAGGCAAAAAGACAGTTCAATATATCTAGCTGTTTTAGGCAAAAAACTCGTTTCACGTATTTGCCTAAAACAGCTAGCTGTTTTAGGCAAAATCGTGGTTTAACAGATTTGCCTAAAACAGCTAGCTGGCAAAATCGCACCTTGACAGTTTTGCCTAAAACAGCTAGCTGTTTTAGGCAAAAAAACTGTTTTTACAGATTTGCCTAGCTGTTTTAGGCAAAAATCTGTTCACCCATTTTATGCATTAATTTGACTTTAAATAAAAGTCCAAATTAATTCTCAATACACAATTTAAATATTTTAAGCCCAATGCTTTGTGTGCGATCCTATAGGTCCATTTAATGTTGGCAATGAATTAATAAATTAATTGAAAGGCTATATATATTCTCTAGCAAGATATTATAGCATTCCAAATTAAATGAAAATGCATATGGCATTTAGTGACCTAATGCAATTTTGCATAGTCCCTTACCCATAAATATCAGAATTAATCTAAGGCATGGAACTAGTCATCCTTATATATATTAATTCCTTTCTTGATATTCCAGTGACACTGAACTCTCAGATAAATAATGATTACTCATTATTTCATCTCGGTATGGCCATACACTTCTCAGTTCACTGATCAAGTGGCCGATGATATTTTCTCTCATATCGAGAGGGGTAATCCCTTCACTTCTCTCATGCTCTCTAACATGAATCAATGCATACCCAATCATACCCGTACTTGTCACTCTATTATGAGCACGTTAGGTGTATGTCAAAGTACACAGTAATTCATAAAGAGTTTCATAGAGATTTCAGGTCTAAGAACTCCGATACAAAACTTGCATATGAGAAACACTTATGACTTGTACCATGTAGTGTTCTCATGAGTGGATCTAATCCAGATACCGTGTTCTAAACATGTATCTATGATCTCTGATTGACACTCTTGTCCTTATGATCCGTAAGACAGAACTCAACTTATCAGAGAGAGCATACTAGTCTTAATTCATTTGTTATTCCCATAACAATGACTGACTAGGGATATTTAGAATGAAGTCTCATTTGTTTCAAGGTCTTACAACCATGTGCCTCACACATGATAACTTAAACTGAAACAACATTCTTGGATAGTTCTATCAATTGATATGCACAGGAATACAATAGATAAAACAAATGCCTCATTTTATTAATTTCAAGTGTTTCATTACAATGCATTGGGGCTAGGGCTTACACTAACAATCTCTCACTAGCACTAGTCCCAATTGGGCATAGCCCTAAGACCGAACGCTCTTAAATGAGCTTCGTGCAGATTTGGACGTAACTGTTTTGTCAAAGGATCTGCTACATGTTAGAGAGTATGCCCTAGAGCCCATGTAATAGGGCTGTTTTTCATATGTATGAAATTTATATTCTTAATAAAAGGCATCATTCATTTATTAATGTTGTGTTTGAATACATGAGTTTGTAAATCTTAAATTAATAAATGAAGTCCTAGATATTATAAACACAGTGCAAAGGCAATCATAAAAGTGTTCATGATGTGAGATGTCTATCGCATGCAAATGTGTTAATATCTAAATATCCCTAGTCATAGAATTAACAAGATAAGACATTGTTAATTCGGACAGACTAGCACATGTTATGCTTCTTGAATGGTTCAAGCAATGGTTCTCATAATTGTGATTATGGATGATAATCAATGCTAACATGTGGATGCTTGTTAGAGGAACAAGTTCATTGGAGACCTGCAAAGAGAATCCTCATATGGATATTAAATCTATGTCAGTGAGGAATCTCTTCATAGCGGTTGTGCAAGTATCCTTAGACTTGAGATCACCAAAGTTATCTTAAGTAGCAAGTGGTATACTTTGACTCCATAACTGATTACTTCCAACTGGGAGTGAACATAGTTAGGAGATTGGGTATATCATGACCTACTTGAAGATAGTTGAGTGATTGACAAAGGATTCACCATCCTAGATTTAACAAGGGAAGTTATCTCACATGATTCTATAATTACCTTGTTCAGTGAATCTCTGGCCAGAGTAATATGCCGAGATGGATGGAGATCCATGAAGAGCATTTTAGGAACAATGGTTAAATTAATAGAACATACATAATTAGATATGTATAAGTTGACAGAAATCCATACTCAGAATCTAATTGAGATAAGAGTGGTGAAAGGAGTAATTGCACGGTAACTGTTTTCTATGGAAGGGTACAGTCAAACCACATGACTTTCCTGACATTTGGGTAGTCATGATGCCTAGCTAGAGGCCAATCATGACTTGTATAATGATGTATCAAAATATCAATAGAGATTGATAAAATGATTTAAAGGAGTTTAAATCATGTGAGTTTTGAATAGAACTCACAATTACATATTATACTGCCAACATGGACAGGAACCCAATAGGTCACACACATATAGAGAAAAGGGTAAAATGGTAAAATGACAAGGATAATAATATTTGATATTATTATAAAGGTAGAGAGGAGAATATGATAATAATTAATTAAAGAGTTTAATTAATTATGATCAAATAAAATTGTCCGCGGAACTTTTGAGAAATATTCTATAAATTGGACCTAAATGAAATAATGTATTTCATGATTAATTATTATTATCTTATAAGTGTTATAAGACTACTATAAGTGTTATAGGACTGATATAATAATTAATAGGACCATTGGAGATATTATAGAGGGCCAAAGGAATGAAGAAGTTGGAGGAAGCCCTCCAGAAGAGGGCTACACGCCAACTCCATACAGAAGGGCTTAGAGGGCTTTTTCTTGGACCAAATTAATTTATATATGTTACATAAGTGTTATGGAACTCACATATTTAATTTGGTTGGATTTGGAATCCATTTGGGTATTTAAATCCAATTAGATGCACAAAGGGCCTAGTTTGTGGATTTTGTGCATGGTCTTTTATGAAAAGATTTAATTTGGATTTAATTAAGCCCAAATGATTATAATTAATTCCAGAAGCCCAATTAATAATTCTCCAGTAATTTTAAAGAGCCCAATCTCATTAAGGAGTTGGAATTTTAACCTAACTATAAAAGGCCAACTAATGAGAATTAGGGTTAAGTGATTAAAACAAAAGGAAAGTCTTTTTCTCTTAATTCTCTCTCCACTTTTGCGCCACTTCCCAAGCTAGCTCTTGGGAATTTCGGCCAGCCCTAGTTGAACACCAATTTTTTTGTTCAATTTACCCCTCTCTAGTGTGGATTACTCATTGGAGGTGTTCGATTTTGGACACTGTGGTTTGCGACAACCCGGTGCGAAGTAAAATCAACTGTTCAACAAAAATCAAAGGTGATTTTTCTTATTCTCATATAGTTATATTGTGTATTCATGGCAAGATCAGATCATATGGTTAAAAAATTTTAAAATTCCGCTCATGTATGTGATGCATGTAACCATAAAAATCCAACATGGTATCAGAGACACGGTTTTGCCATGGATATACAATTCTATATTTTTCTGCGGAATAAGTTTTGTTTTATTTTGAGTTATTTATTTCATGAACTTTAAAATATTAGATTTAATTGTTCATGAATGAGAAATATTGATTTCTGGTTGTATGTGTGATCAAATAAATTTGGTGGAAACAAAAACGAATTTTTTGAAGCATTTTGATTTGGGTTTGGCGTGAAACCCATTAGGGTTTGGCGTGAAACCCTAGGTAATGTAGGGGCTGTTCTAATTTAATTTCTTATGGATCTATTTAAAAATCATTTAGATGATATTTTATGTGTTTAATATGTGATATTAAGCCGTAGGATCGAACGGAATTAAAATCGAACAAGTTTTGCATGAAAACTAGTTTTGTCGAAAAGTTCGATAAATTGGTGTTCTTCGTGTGTTCTTGATGTGTTCTTGGTTAGAACGACTTTTGATCTTCTAAATATGATATATATGATATATTAAAGTGTTTTTAATTAATTGGATTAATTAAAATGGGCCTTAAATTAATTTGATTAATTTTAATTCATTAAAACCACTTAATGGGCTTAATTATGTTTACGGACTTGGTTTAAATTAGTAAATGACTTGGTAGGCCCAAGGAGCTGATTTAAATTAACTATTATAAACATTAATTAAGTTTATTAATGGGTTTTAAGGGCTGGAGTGGGCTTGGCTCATTCCAAAAGGCCCAAATGGTCCAAATGACACAAAACTGGTTTGTGTGTTAACACACTTAGGGTTTTTCTTCTGTGGGTTTCGGCCTACACTTATTTAAGCCCAAAATTGATTCTTTTAATTATTTAATATGATTAATTAATTAAATAATCAATGTATAATTAATTAATAATCAATTTGATTGATTATTAAGGCAAGAACAAATTCATGCAAAAAGGTTTCCTAAAATGAAAGTTTCCAAAATGAAAAAAGTTTCCTAATTTGATCACATCATTAAAATAACTCAAAATATAGTTTCAAAGGTTGAAACAAAGTTAGTAATCCATTTCTTTATGCATTAGAAAGGCATATAAGGGTGAATGATTGGCATGATGGTTAGTTATGGACAAAGCCCAATGTGATTGAGCATAATGCATGTTTTGGCCCAATGAGGACTTTCATGTCCCGGCCACTTGTTTTTGGTTTGTATTTGATTTCAAATTGTAATATGTAATTAGATTACTTAGATTAGAATTAGAAATAGAGATGGAGACCATTTTCAAGGAGCAAGATGGGCCGGATGGAGATCCAACAAGCTTGAAGGTAATGTAATTATTTTTCTTGTTTGAATCATGCATACTACCTAGGTGTGACCTTTTGATTTCTCTCTTGGCTCGGGGAAATCAATGTAGTGAAGTCCATAACTATACCATATTTGTATGCTTATATTTATGTGATAGATATAGGATGCATACCAATGTATGCCAACCATGTATGATGAGACTTAATTAACTAAAACCCTCAAACAAATACTAAGGTATATAAGCCTTCCATTAATTTGAGGAGAACCAGAGTTCTTTATAGTGTGGGTTGTTGACCACAGTCAAGCTCACATTATATCGAATATGTTCAAATATAATTAAATGGGTCATCTTAGCTAGCCCATTAGTTTGTTGACCACAGTCAAGGCTAATGGTTCTAGAGGCAAGATTAGGGAATGCATATATGATATGCATGCATCAAGAGTTGATAACCTAATGATCCAATAGTTGTGTAGAGACACAATTGGTATAAAGATACCTACCTTTCAAGGGTATGGAATTTGGCTTGTTGACCACAGTCAAGGTCAAATTACATATCAAGGATTGGATATTGGCCCACTAAGAAAACCATCGGGTTTTCTCGGATTATATAGTGAGGGCTATTAATTCGCAATAAAATAGTGGGAGTAAATGGATTAATTAAAGACCTTATTAATGCATATATATATATATATGAACATACTCTCATATCTTTTCTTTTTCACATCTAGGTCATCATCATGAGCACATCAAACATTAACATACGATCAATCTTGGATAACAAGCTGGTTGGCAACAACTATTCTGACTGGATCAGGCAAGTGAGAATTATTCTCAGAGCTGAAAAGATCCACTATGTCTTGGATAAAGATCCACCACCACGTCCATCAGATGATGCCATTGATGAGATCAAAGGCATTTATCGAAAATACATGGAGGATAGTGAAACAGCAGCATGTCTGATGCTGGGTGCTATGTCCTCGGAGCTTCAGAAGCAACATGAAATGATGGATGCTAGAACCATCGTTTTGCATCTAGAGGAGCTTTATTCTTCTCAGTCTAGAACTGAGCAATATGAGATTGCTCGAGCTCTATTTAGTTGCAAAATGGTGGAAGGCACTTCAGCTGCTGCTCATGCATTAAAGATGTATGGGTATATTGAGCATTTGAGTAGACTTGGCTATGTTATGGATAATGATCTATACATAGATTTAATCTTGTACTCGTTGGCTCCAAGTTATGCACCTTTCGTGCTTAACTTCAACATGAACAAGATCCAAGTATCCATTCTTGAGTTAATCAATATGCTCAAGACAGCTGATGGATCATTTAAGAAGGATCCAAAAAGTGTCATGGTTGTCACTTCTGCTAAAGGCAAGAAGCAGAAGAAGAAGAAGATAACCAAGGCGCAGCCAAAGAATGGTGGGATCTCTAAGAAGAAGGTTGCCAAGAAAGAGAATCCCAAAGGAACTTGCTTCCATTATGGAAAGGATGGTCATTGGAAGCGTAACTGCAAGGCCTATCTAGATTCTCTCAAGGAGAAGAAGCAAGCTGATGCTTCTACTTCAGGTATTCATATGATTGAAATTAATACTTATTCTATTGCTTCAAAACAATCTTGGGTATTAGATACCGGATGTGGATCTCATTTATGTAATGATCTACAGGGGCTTAGAAGCTTTAGAAGAGTTGGAAAGGCAGAGATATGTTTGCAGTCAGCTACTGGACAAAACATCTCTACAACAGTTGTGGGGACTTACTATTTGCCTCTTCCTAGTGGATTAGTACTGGAATTAAATAATTGTTATTATGTTCCAGCTTTGTCCAAGAGTATTATTTCTTTCAGTTGTTTAATGAACGATTATGATATTTCTTTAAAGGACAAATGTTGTTACATTTTTAAGAACAATATATTTTATGCAAAAGCTATCATTGAGAATGGTATATTTGTTCTTGATTTAATTAAAGAAGTACATAATGTGGATACCAAGAGAATGAAACATGATAATCTAAATACCTCATACTTATGGCATTGTCGTTTAGGCCACATAAATGAAAAACGCATGACCAAATTACACAAGTCAGGTGATTTGGGATCATTTGATTATGAATCATTTGATACATACGAATCTTGTTTATTGGGAAAAATGACAAAAGCTCCCTTTATTGGTAAAGGAGAACGAGCTAAAATGGTTTTGGACTTAATACATTCGGATGTATGTGGTCCAATGACTACACATGCTAGAGGAGGTTACTCCTACTTCATTACTTTCATAGATGATTATTCCAGGTTTGGATATATCTATCTAATGAAATATAAGTCTGAAGCATTTGAAAAGTTCAAAGAATTCAGAAATGAAGTAGAGAAACAACTTGGCAAAAGTATTAAAACACTTAGATCAGATCGAGGTGGAGAATACTTAAGTCAAGAGTTTCAGGATTATCTTAGAGATAATGGGATTTTATCTCAATGGACTCCTCCATATACACCACAACACAATGGTGTATCCGAAAGGAGGAATCGAACACTATTAGATATGGTTCGATCGATGATGAGCCGAGCGGACTTGCCTAAGTCCTTTTGGGGGTATGCACTAGAAACTGCTATTTATGTGTTAAATAGAGTTCCTAGTAAATCGGTTGATGTTACTCCATATGAGATGTGGAATAACAAGAAACCCACGCTTTCTCATATGAAAGTATGGGGTTGTCCTGCTTATGTGAAGAGGACAATGTCAGACAAACTGGATGTTAAGTCTGACAAATGTTTATTTGTGGGATATCCAAAAGAAACGTTTGGATATTATTTCTATCATCCCTTAGAGCAAAAGGTGTTTGTTTCAAGGCATGCTGTCTTCTTAGAAAGAGAATTTCTCCTACGAGAGGACAGTGGGAGTAAAATTGAGCTTGGTGAAGTTCAAGACCCACAAATAGAAGATGATCAATCGATTGAACCTGAAACTGAATTTCATAATGATGAAATCACAGTTGAACCTGATTATACACAAAATCCTAGAAGATCTACTAGGATGCGTTCTATCCCTGTGAGATATGGATTTCACATTGATTCGGATAGAGGCATAACTGTAGTAGAGGACAATGAGCCTACAAGCTATCAAGAAGTTTTGAACAGTTCAGAACGTGATTTATGGCTTAAGGCTATGCAGTCCGAAATGGACTCCATGTATGAGAATAAAGTATGGACTTTAACTCAACCACCTGAAGGGATAAAACCCATAGGGTGCAAATGGGTCTTCAAAAAGAAGACTGACATGGAAGGTAATATAGTTACCTATAAAGCTCGCTTAGTAGCAAAAGGTTATCGTCAAAAAGAAGGTATTGACTATGACAAAACTTTTTCTCCTGTAGCGATGCTTAAGTCTATAAGAATACTTTTAGCCATTGCAGCTCATTATGATTATGAGATTTGGCAGATGGATGTGAAGACAGCTTTCCTTAATGGAAATCTTACCGAGGATGTGTATATGACACAACCAGAAGGATTCACATCAGGAAATGGCGAAAAGGTATGCAAGCTTCAAAGATCCATTTATGGATTGAAGCAAGCCTCTAGGAGTTGGAAAATACGATTCAATGAGACAGTCAAAGAGTTTAGTTTCTCACAGAATGAAGATGAACCTTGTGTGTATAAAAGGGTCAGTGGGAGTGCAATTGTCTTCCTAGTTCTATATGTAGATGACATATTGATCATGGAAAATGACATTTCTCTTCTCCAATCTGTTAAAATATGGTTATCCAAGCAATTCTCCATGAAAGACCTTGGAGAAGCATCCTATATTCTGGGAATAAGGATCTATAGAGATAGATCCAATAGGTTGCTAGGTCTTTCTCAAAGTACATATATAGATAAAGTATTGAAGAGGTTCAATATGGATCTCTCTAAGAAAGGGTTTATACCCATGGTGCATGGGAAACACCTTTCTAAGTCTATGTGTCCACAGACACTAGAGGATAGAGAGAGCATGAATAGAATACCATATGCATCTGCAATTGGTTCTATCATGTATGCTATGTTATGTACACGTCCAGATGTAGCATTTGCTTTGAGTGTCACAAGCAGATTCCAATCTAATTTTGGAGAGGAACATTGGGCAGCTGTCAAGAATATTCTTAAGTACTTGAGAAGGACTAAGGATGTATTCTTGGTATATGGAGAGGGCAGTTTGGAAGTAAACGGGTATACAGATGCCAGCTTCCAATCTGACAAAGATGATTGTAAATCACAATCTGGTTATGTGTTCATAATGGGAGGAGGAGCAGTTAGTTGGAAAAGTTCCAAACAAGAAACAACTGCTGATTCCATGACAGAAGCTGAGTACATTGCTGCTTCAGAAGCAGCCAAAGAAGCAGTCTGGATCAAAAAGTTCATAACCGAACTAGGAGTGGTGCCTAGCATTGTTGATCCGATTCCTTTATATTGTGACAACAATGGAGCCATTGCACAAGCAAAGGAACCACGGTCTCATCAGCGATCCAAGCATGTTCTCAGACGCTACCATCTCATAAGGGAAATAGTAGCTAGAAATGATGTGAAAATAGAAAGGGTTCCCACAGATGACAATGTGGCGGATCCCCTCACTAAAGCACTTTCCCAGATAAAGCATGATCACCATATAAATAGCATGGGTCTGAGACATATGAGTGATTGGCTCTAGTGCAAGTGGGAGATTGTTAGAGAGTATGCCCTAGAGCCCATGTAATAGGGATGTTTTTCATATGTATGAAATTTATATTCTTAATAAAAGGCATCATTCATTTATTAATGTTGTGTTTGAATACATGAGTTTGTAAATCTTAAATTAATAAATGAAATCCTAGATATTATAAACACAGTGCAAAGGCAATCATGAAAGTGTTCATGATGTGAGATGTCTATCGCATGCAAATGTGTTAATATCTAAATATCCCTAGTCATAGAATTAACAAGATAGGATATTGTTAATTCGGACAGACTAGCACATGTTATGCTTCTTGAATGGTTCAAGCAATGGTTCTCATAATTGTGATTATGGATGATAATCAATGCTAACATGTGGATGCTTGTTAGAGGAACAAGTTCATTGGAGACCTGCAAAGAGAATCCTCATATGGATATTAAATCTATGTCAGTGAGGAATCTCTTCATAGCGGTTGTGCAAGTATCCTTAGACTTGAGATCACCAAAGTTATCTTAAGTAGCAAGTGGTATACTTTGACTCCATAACTGATTACTTCCAACTGGGAGTGAACATAGTTAGGAGATTGGGTATATCATGACCTACTTGAAGATAGTTGAGTGATTGACAAAGGATTCACCATCCCAGATTTAACAAGGGAAGTTATCTCACATGATTCTATAATTACCTTGTTCAGTGAATCTCTGGCCAGAGTAATATGCCGAGATGGATGGAGATCCATGAAAGGAATTTTAGGAACAATGGTTAAATTAATAGAACATACATAATTAGATTTATATGAGTTGACAGAAATCCATACTCAGAATCTAATTGAGATAAGAGTGGTGAAAGGAGTAATTGCATGGTAACTGTTTTCTATGGAAGGGTACAGTCAAACCACATGACTTTCCTGACATTTGGGTAGTCATGATGCCTAGCTAGAGGCCAATCATGACTTGTATAATGATGTATCAAAATATCAATAGAGATTGATAAAATGATTTAAAGGAGTTTAAATCATGTGAGTTTTGAATAGAACTCACAATTACATATTATACTGCCAACATGGACAGGAACCCAATAGGTCACACACATATAGAGAAAAGGGTAAAATGGTAAAATGACAAGGATAATAATATTTGATATTATTATAAAGGTAGAGAGGAGAATATGATAATAATTAATTAAAGAGTTTAATTAATTATGATCAAATAAAATTATCCGCCGAACTTTTGAGAAATGTTCTGTAAATTGGACCTAAATGAAATAATGTATTTCATGATTAATTATTATTATCTTATAAGTGTTATAAGACTACTATAAGTGTTATAGGACTGATATAATAATTAATAGGACCATTGGAGATATTATAGAGGGCCAAAGGAATGAAGAAGTTGGAGGAAGCCCTCCAGAAGAGGGCTACATGCCAACTCCATACAGAAGGGCTTAGAGGGATTTTTCTTGGACCAAATTAATTTATATATGTTACATAAGTGTTATGGAACTCACATATTTAATTTGGTTTGATTTGGAATCCATTTGGGTATTTAAATCCAATTAGATGCACAAAGGGCCTAGTTTGTGGATTTTGTGCATGGTCTTTTATGAAAAGATTTAATTTGGATTTAATTAAGCCCAAATGATTATAATTAATTCCAGAAGCCCAATTAATAATTCTCCAGCAATTTTAAAGAGCCCAATCTCATTAATGAGTTGGAATTTTAACCTAACTATAAAAGGCCAACTAATGAGAATTAGGGTTAAGTGATTAAAACAAAAGGAAAGTCTTTTTCTCTTAATTCTCTCTCCACTTTTGCGCCACTTCCCAAGCTAGCTCTTGGGAATTTCGGCCAGCCCTAGTTGAACACCAATTTGTTGGTTCAATTTACCCCTCTCTAGTGTGGATTACTCATTGAAGGTGTTCGATTTTGGACACTGTGGTTTGCGACAACCCGGTGCGAAGTAAAATCAACTGTTCAACAAAAATCAAAGGTGATTTTTCTTATTCTCATATAGTTATATTGTGTATTCATGGCAAGATCAGATCATATGGTTAAAAAATTTTAAAATTCCGCTCATGTATGTGATGCATGTAACCATAAAAATCCAACACTACATTGTCTTCACTTGTTATCTTGCTAACCTTGACGTCCCCACGATCAATGATTTCTCTGATCAAGTGGTACCTCCTGAGTATGTGTTTGGATTTCTGGTGTGACCGGGGCTCCTTTGCCTGTGCGATGGCCCCGTTGTTGTCACAGAAAATTTCTAATGGATCTAGGATGCTTGGGACCACTCCTAATTCAGTAATGAAATTTTTAATCCAAAAAGCCTCTTTTGCAGCCTCACTTGCTGCAATATACTCAGATTCTGTAGTTGAGTCGGCAACGGTTTCTTGCTTTGAGCTTCTCCAGCTGACAGCACCACCATTCAAAACAAAAACAAACCCAGATTGCGATCTAAAATCCTGAGTGCTGGTCTGAAAAGCAGCATCGGCATAACCTTGTATGACGAGCTCTTCTTGACCACCATACGCTAAGAAGTGATCCTTAGTCCTTCGCAGGTACTTCAGAATCCCTTTTACAGCAGACCAGTGCTTCTCACCAGGGTCTTGCTGAAACCTACTGGTTATACTCAGTGCATGAGCAACATCCAATCTATTACATAACATAGCGTACATGATAGATCCAATAGCAGATGCATATGGGATTCTACTCATGTTGTCCCTTTCCTCTTTGGTTTTAGGGCACTGTTCTTTAGTCAAAGGAACTCCCAAAGCCAAAGGTATGTACCCTTTCTTTGAGTTTCCCATACTAAAATGCTTTAGTACTTTGTCTATGTACTTTTCTTGACTTAGTGCCAAAAGCCGATTCGATCTATCTCTATAGATTCGAATACCAAGTATTGTCTCGGCTTCACCTAAGTCTTTCATTGAGAAACATTTTCCCAACCATTGCTTAACCTTTTGCAATGTTGGAATGTCATTCCCAATGAGAAGGATGTCGTCCACATATAGGACTAGAAATACTACTATGCTCCCACTAACCTTCTTGTACACACAAGGCTCATCTTCGTTCTTGATGAAGTCGAATTCTTTGATTGCCTCATCAAAACGAAGATTCCAACTTCGGGATGCTTGCTTTAATCCATAAATGGATTTTTGAAGCTTGCAAACCTTTTTAGGATGCTTGGGATTGACAAAACCTTCAGGCTGTGTCATATACACATCCTCAAGTAAATTTCCGTTGAGGAAAGCAGTTTTGACATCCATTTGTCATATCTCATAATCATGATATGCAGCTATGGCAAGCAAGATCCTAATGGATTTGAGCATGACTACAGGTGAAAGGGTCTCGTCATAGTCTACACCATGAGTTTGTCGAAAACCTTTTGCTACTAGTCTACCTTTGTAGGTCTTATCAGCTTTGAGTTTGAATAGCCACTTGCATTCAATTACCTTAGCACCTTTCGGTAGATCAACCAAGGTCCAAACCTGGTTATCGTACATTGATTGCATCTCGGATTTCATGGCTTCAAGCCAATTTTTCGAGTCTGGGCTTTCAATAGCTTCTCGGTAGGTAGTAGGATCCTCACGATCTACTAACTCAATAGTGTCACTGTCAGTGATTAGAAATCCATATCTCTCAATCTCCTGACGTACCCTACCAGACCTTCTAGGTACTTGTGTAATGGGTTCTTGTTCCACAACTGGTTGTGAACTTGATCCCATTTCCAACTCATCCTTTATAGAAGCTTGTGGCACTTGAATTTCTCCAAGTTCTACTTTACTCCCACTGTCTTTCTTGAGAATGAACTCCTTTTCCAAGAAAACAGCCTTGCGAGCAACAAATACTTTGTTCTCAGCTTGTGAGTAAAAGTAGTATCCCTTTGTTTCTTTGGGATAACCCACAAACAAGCAGACAGTCGATTTGGACTCTTGTTTGTCAGATGTTAATTTCTTAACATGTGCTTCACAGCCCCAAATCTTGAGAAAAGACATATTGGGTTCTTTCCCAGTCCATACCTCGTATGGTGTCTTCTCAACTACTTTAGTTGGAGTACGGTTCAATAGAAACGCAGCAGTTTCTAATGCATAACCCCAAAAAGAGATAGGAAGATTAGCTTGACTCATCATAGATCGAACCATGTCCAACAGACTTCGATTTCTCCTTTCGGACACACCATTCCATTGAGGTGTTCCAGGAGGAGTGAGCTGTGAAATAATACCACACTCCTTTAGATGACTGTCAAACTCTTGGCTTAAGTATTCGCCACCTCGATCTGATCGAATGGCTTTTATACTTTTGCCAAGTTGGTTTTCTACTTCATTCTTAAACTCATTAAATTTCTCAAAAGTTTCAGACTTATACTTCATTAGATAGACATAGCCATATCTACTGAAGTCATCTGTGAATGTCACGAAGTAGCTAAAACCACCTCTAGCATGTGTACTTAAAGGTCCACATACATCGGTATGTATTAGTTCCAATAAGCCATTAGTCCTCTCGCCCTCTTTATTAAAAGGACTCTTTGTCATTTTTCCATGCAAACATGGCTCGCATGTGTCATAAGACTCTAAGTCGAATGACCCAAGCACTCCAGTTTTGTAGAGTCTTGAAATGCGTTTTTCGTTTGCATGTCCTAAACGACAATGCCAGAAGTAAGTAGGGTTTATTTCGTTTGATTTAACCCTCTTTGTATTAATGTTGTATATGGACTCTTTGTTTTGTAAATCAAGGATATAAAGGCCATTTTGCAACATGGCATTGCCATAAGAAATGCCTTGGCGACGAATATGAGCATTGCCATTTTTAATAACAAAATCAAATTCATCATTATCCAAACATGAAACTGAAATAATGTTTCTGCTCATAGCAGGCACATAATAACAATTATTCAAAACAATACAAAGTCCGGAAGGTAAAGTGAGGTGATAGTCGCCTATCTCCATGGCAGCAACTCGTGCTCCATTCCCCACACGGAGGTCCACTTCATTCTTCCCAAGTAACCGCCTATTTCTTAGCCCCTGCACATTTGAACAAATGTGAGAACCACAACCGGTATCCAATACCCAAGTGGTAGAAATAGAAAGGTTAATTTCAACAACAAAAATACCAGAACTGGACGCCTTGGCTCCATTCTTCTTTTGTTCTTCCTTGAAGAGAGTGCAATTCTTCCTCCAATGCCCTATCTTGTTGCAATGGAAGCAAGTGCTCTCACTCTCTTTGAGTTTTGGCGCCTTGGGCTTTGATTGGGCCTGAGGTGCATTCCCAACTGACTTGGGTTTTCCTTTTCCCTTTCCCTTTCCCTTAGCAGTTCCCTTCTTAATTCCCTTTTGAACCATAAGTACGGGCTTGGTCTTTCGAATGTTCTCTTCAGCATTCTTAAGCATCCCATGAAGCTCAATGACTGACTTGTTCATTGCATGCTTGTTATAATTCATCACAAATGGATCAGAAGCAGCAGGCAATGATCCTAAGATCAAGTCAGTGGCCAATTCCTTTGGCACTAGTACCTCAAGCTTCTCAAGAGTATCAAGATACCCTTTCATCTTGAGTACATGGGTACTAACAGGAGTACCCTCAGCCATCTTGCAAGAAATTAAGGCCTTTGTTGTCACGAACCTCTCGTGAAGAGCTTGCTCTTAGAACATCTCCTTGAGGTGCACCATGATCGCATAAGCCTCTTGGTCCATAAATTGCTTTTGCAAGTCAGGCACCATAGTGGCCAGCATCAGACAGGTCACATCATTGGAGTCGCTCTTCTTGGTCTTAAAAGTTTCCTTTTGAACCGCAGAGGCGTTCCTTCCTGGTTCTTCAGGCAAGGGTGCATCCAAAACATACGACTTCTTCTCTTGCTTAAGAACTATTCTTAAGTTTCGAGACCAGTCTATAAAATTGGTGCAATTCAATTTGTCCTTTTCAAGGACCGATCACAATGAGAAATTGTTGTTTGAAGATGCCATTTTCAATCTACAATAAAATTTAGCAAGATTAAATGAGGTCTTATTAATGATCCCACAAACCGAATTAATATCCCTTTAAATAATTCGTCTTAGTGATTTAATGTGGGCCAAGATCCACTTTTCACAACAACTTATTAGTCAAGCTGAGCTTGTACACCTAACAAGTTAAGTTACTTAGGTAGGAAAACTCCAATCATGTCTCGTACATGACTCTTGGATCAAATGGGCTAACATCTTAAGATGTTATAGCACAACCCATTTATTAGTTGCCTAGGTTCGGGCATCCCTTTCCATTTTAAGTCCAACCTACATTCACAACCCATGCCTCACAAAGATAATCGGGCGTATCTAGGACTCCTACTCTACGTGACCGATGATCGATGCCTTGACATGTTTCGAATTAGGAAGGCAACTTTGTGACTTACTATTTTAGGGATTCATTTTATTACGGCTTACATGGCATATGCTTTGTCATCCATACATAGCATGCATATATATATAATTGCATAAAGTAAAGCGTGACAAACATGGGCCCAAAAACCTACAACTAAGATTCTATACTATTACATAAGAATCTTCGAGTTGGGCTTCGTCTTGATTTACAAAGTCTTCAAGTATATTCTATTCTAAGAAATAAATGAAACTTTTACAATAAAACATAATCGCTCGCAGGCCATATTTAATTACAAAAACCCAGGGCCCATGAATGCACCATGCATATCCATTCATCACACCAAATTAGCAAATAAATATACATAGCATTCATGGATAAAACAAAGTCCAATTTTAATTAATTTAGCCAAGCCCATTAATGGAAATTGTGTACTTGAACCTTTAAGAGAAGATCCCATGACGGGACTAGGCCAAAGCCCAATGGACTAAATCCTCTTATTGAATAAGTTCTCTTAAAAGCCCAAAACACTAACTAGTTAGATTTGTGCTATAAATCAACTCTAGTATAATTTCCAATTTTGCCATTTTTAATTTTATGTCATACAGCCCATAAACATTAAAAATGCATATAATATGTGCTAACATGAATTAAAAATAAAATCATGAAGAACACATATATAGTACACGGCATTCATGCAAAAACAAACAAACAACAAAAACTAGTTGTTTAATGCTTATGTAATGCCATAAAATGCACAAACATTTAAATCAATTTTATGAGTCATTTAATAATCTAAATAAGTCCATAAACATTGATTTAATATTCTGTACCATTTAGTCTAAATGTGTTTTTACCATTTTAATAAAAACAAAACAAACAATGTTGATTAAACATGTAACAAACACAAACTAGACATAGTTTTAAGTGATTTTAAAAATAATCAATTAAATTGTCATGGACCAGAATTAAAACCAATTTTAAAACATGTCCAGACCTGTTATTTAATCTTTAAAAATCACTTACAAACATCCCAAAAACGTTTTTACATTTAATTTTGAAAACTAGTTGTTAAACTAGCAATTTACATGCCAACTAGCACCTAGTTTCATAATTAACATGTACCATCAGGTATAAATAATTAAAACCGACCATTACCAGCCCTAATAACATCTTAGGACAGTATATTAACATGTCATGTTAATTATAATACCTATCTAATCAATTAAAATCGTTTTTACACCAAAACAATGCAAAAAACTCAAAACAGAAAATTTCAAATTTGCATGTTTTCATAATGACCATTTTTAATTAATTTTTTCATGCATCTAAAGAACTAAAATAAGCATGTTTAGGCTCTGATACCACTGATGGAATATGACATGGTATGAATGTGATGATAGCACAGCAGAAAAACAAAAATTTTTATCATACATGCCATACAATTCCATGACAAGAATCGAAACATGCAATTTTAGAGTTTTAAACTTACAACTTTAGATGCCTTTAAAACTTGATTTTGATGATGACCAGCAACCAAGAAGGATATGTCCACCTTAGATCTTCACCACCAATGCCAAGGAACAGCCTTTACGCCACTCCCTCTATTCTCACACACACACTTGCAAAGATGGCTTAAAATCAAGAGTGCTAGCTCTATGATTGTGTATTCGGCAATGGGAATGATTTGAAGCCACAAGATCTGATCTTGTTCTTCCTTTAGGTTACTGTTTCAACCCGAGAACACAAGAGAACAAGAAAGATTTCTTTCCCCTTGAGTATTTCGGCCAAGAGAGAAAAATAGCAAAACGGCATCCACTTTTATTCATTTAATTCATTAATATATATCACTTAATTTAGGTCAAGTGTGAGTGCCAAAAATTAAGTGTTAATTTCAGCCTCCATCACTTCCTAATTAAGAGATATATCTTAATTTAAATTCTATTAGAATTTAAATTCAAATGGCATTAGTCATTTAATCAAAACAAACTTACTTATTTAAGGTGATAAGTTGCCGAATTCAACTAGTATTTTAGTTTGAATTTTGGCTACTTTAATTCCCTCTCAAGTATTATATTTTGATTAAATACAAATTAGGATTTAATACTCAATTAACTTAATTAAACATAGATAATTAATCAATTGAAATTAAACCTAGCACATGCCAACAAATTTCTCTCGTGACCAACTGTTAACAGATTTGCCTAAAACAGCAAGCTATTTTAGGCAAAAAGACAGTTCAATATATTTGCTATTTTAGGCAAAAAACTCGTTTCACGTATTTGCCTAAAACAGCTAGTTGTTTTAGGCAAAATCGTGGCTTAACAGATTTGCCTAAAATAGCTAGCTATTTTAGGCAAAATCGCACCTTGACAATTTTGCCTAAAACAGCTAGCTGTTTTAGGCAAAAAAACTGTTTTTACAGATTTGCCTAAAACAGCTAGCTGTTTTAGGCAAAAATCTGTTTAGCCATTTTATGCATTAATTTGACTTTAAATAAAAGTCCAAATTAATTCCCAATACATAATTTAAATATTTTAAGCCCAATGCTTTGTGTGCGATCCTATAGGTCCATTTAATGTTGGCAATGAATTAATAAATTAATTCAAAGGCTATATATATTCTCTAGCAAGATATTATAGCATTCCAAATTAAATGAAAATGCATATGGCATTTAGTGACCTAATGCAATTTTGCATAGTCCCTTACCCATAAATATCAGAATTAATATAAGGCATGGAACCAGTCATCCTTATATATATTAATTCCTTTCTTGATATTCCAGTGACACTGAACTCTCAGATAAATAATGATTACTCATTATTTCATCTCGGTATGGCCATACACTTCTCAGTTCACTGATCAAGTGGCCGATGATATTTTCTCTCATATCGAGAGGGGTAATCCCTTCACTTCTCTCATGCTCTCTAACATGAATCAATGCATACCCAATCATACCCGTACTTGTCACTTTGTTACGAGCACGTTAGGTGTATGTCAAAGTACACAGTAATTCATAAAGAGTTTCATAGAGATTTCAGGTCTAAGAACTCCGATACAAAACTTGCATATGAGAAACACTTATGACTTGTACCATGTAGTGTTCTCATGAGTGGATCTAATCCAGATACCGTGTTCTAAACATGTATCTATGATCTCTGATTGACACTCTTGTCCTTATGATCCGTAAGACAGAACTCAACTTATCAGAGAGAGCATACTAGTCTTAATTCATTTGTTATTCCCATAACAATGACTGACTAGGGATATTTAGAATGAAGTCTCATTTGTTTCAAGGTCTTACAACCATGTGCCTCACACATGATAACTTAAACTGAAACAACATTCTTGGATAGTTCTATCAATTGATATGCACAGGAATATAATAGATAAAACAAATGCCTCATTTTATTAATTTCAAGTGTTTCATTACAATGCATTGGGGCTAGGGCTTACACTAACAACACCAATCTTTGTTTGGGCATCAAAAGGTTGAGAATCATTTTCCAACATTCTATTAGGTGACAACTCTATGACACCTGCCTCTTTTGGGCCTATTAGTAGATGCCTTTATAGGTTGACTACCGACAATAATTTGGGTTTAATCCCTTTTTGTTGTGAAGTAGCCAATTTATGATCAAAATAGAGCCTCATCTGGTTTTGGATCCTAAAAGTGGGCCTATAAGAACCCAACCAGAAATGAGCATGGCTCTAGTGCACATCACAGTGGTGACTCCACTGGGGACTAAAGAGACCTTGCTCCTAAAAGCATCTCAGTTAAGTTCTTTATAATTAGGTTTTATTTTAATTAATCCTATCTTTTTTCTAAATTGCATTTCTTGCATACATCTTAGAGCTTTAGAATTAAGTTAAAAGTCCCTTTTTAGCCCCGGTGCTATCCTGAAGCACACCCTACATTCACTCACTATAAGGATGTAACGCCCTCTACTATAGCATATTATTATCCTCTAACACATTACATTAATGTACTATAATCAGTGGACTAATCTTTACTTAACAACCCTGCATAAAGATCTTATAGGAAAATTAAAGTAATGTAAGTACTTTACTATTTAAAACTTTACTTACATATGACTCTTTAAACATTATAGTATTTACATATACTAAACATCTATACTATACAAATATTTCCAACACAATTTAAAACTTCATAACCAAAAATAACCCAAAATGAAGACTATATACTTTCAAATCTTCTAAAACTTTTGTTGGTCGTCCAGTTAGAAATATTATCCCTGAGAAGAAGTCCTATCTTGACAACCTACATAGATAAAAACTCATGATAAGCTAAATAGCTTAATAGGAAACATAAAACATACAGACGACCTCTTTGAAAGTCATCAAATATAAAGCACACACAAATAGACATAACTTTAGGCATATAAACCAATGTCAATCATTAATTAACTATTCCACTTATTAAACAATTATTTACACTTATAAATATTTATAAACCTCAATTATATATATTTCTGGATTCTTATAATTTATTCTTGTAAAATCACTTACTACTACCAATCTTTCTTATTATCAATACAGATTTATAGAAAGACCAAAATATAAATCATATAACTTTAAGTCAATAGCTAAGTCCCTATGTATAAACAAATACTAATAATTTACACATCATATAAATATGTGCATCAATATCCTATGTATCCAAGTTATGTATTAACTTTTCTAATACTTGCTATCATTAACATGCCACTCTTTTTATAGTTAAATACAGTTCTGATTTGCTATTACATTACCATACTTGTTTACTTCTATCTCATGCATATATATATATATATATATATATATATATATTGCAATCACATGCTGTAAGTTCATAATTCATTTACAATTACATGTAAAAGTCACACATATCATTACACCATGTTAAGCAAGAAACATGTAACTTTAGGGAATACATATTAACCAATGCAATTATTGCAAAATGTCATAATACATTAATACAACTACATATATCTTGTATTCCTAGGTATAGGAAACACATTAAATGTACACCAATGATTTCATTCATACAATAATAAAATACTCTTTCATTTTATGTCATGTTGGATATACACTATACATTGATGCATATTAAGGTAATGTATAAATAAAATCAAGTCAGAAGCACAAGGCTATAAAGATCATGTACTCACCAATATAATCATTGATAAAACATCAGTATTGTACAAGTTCATATGCATAACTTCTAAGTCTAGTATGAACATGTGATTCTAAAATGTCATATATATATATACATACATTTTAAAAATACATCCTCATTCTATATCATATTTCTCCATATGCCAAACTCTTATATAGATATTATAAAGATCAATTTTAGACTGTAGTGCTTCTTTATCTTTTAGTATTACATATTACATTCTGTATTTGTTATTACACCTGCACTTTTTTAAAGCAGTGGATAATGGGCTAAACTATTGTACTTGAAGGTATGAATAAGATGCCCAAAGGTATTAATCTTTAGACCCAAATAGGGTTGAAACTATACTATTTGACCAATCAAGCAGACACAAATAGGGTCGGCTAACAACCCAAATGGGGCTGTTTATGATCCAAATAGGACCATCTATATACTTTATGACCCAAATAGGGTCGAAATTGTACTATCGCAACTGTAAATCACCCTTATAGGTATGCCTATCTATTCACATCCTAGACACACCGTAGGCAGTTAAATCTCTTTACTTTATCTTTCTGTACTTTACTCTTTTCTCATCATATACATATAGATATTCATATATGCTCATGTATAACTGTAAGTACGGTAGAATGTACATGTTCATGTATAAAATTTCAGTGAGCATGATATTATATAGTGCTTGAGTATAAGAATTCTATACTTGTAATCCCATATAATGGTATGTATCTTATCATATACATATAAAAGTGATATTTATCAACACGTTGTCTTGAGTTTCTTTATCCAGATGTTACATACATACCTATCTATTTTACATGTTACTTCAAGGTTTACAATATGATTTTAGAGTCACATGTTGAATATGCTTATACTATTAATGTTTGCTCAAGCACTATAATATTATACTTGTAAGATGTAATCATAAGAACTATGAATGCATGGAAACATCATATGTACATACCTTTGTGATTCGATATATCCATCCCTCATACATCTTTATACTTAAACACATCATCACATATTCACAATAGTTAAACATGTTAAGCATATATGATTAAGATATTATAGCCAATAAAGCTGCTCCAATGTATATGTTATTCTTATTCCAAGTTTGGATCCCAATCATGTATGAATACATGCTTTATTATTATTTTCATATGATACTTTCATCATAACTATAATTATATGAGCACATTATGTAAGTACATTATCATTTTACAATTGCATATCTATACACACATATTAGTACAATGCATGTAAACATAGCGATTCTATAATATCATATAATCATAATATAACATAACGGTGGAGGCATTCAAACATACATATACTATTTCATGTAGACAATCAAGGTCATATAAATACATTATTTTTAGTTTTATGGATATCTTTACACTATAAAGTTAGCATCCCTTTCTAAATTTATAGAGCATTACATAACTAACTATCCTAATTAAATCACTTTAAAATCACTAAATTACACCATATAAACCTTATAATATCAAAGGGTCATGTATATGTGTTTTGGATATCATGTAGGAGGTCATCAGGGCAAATAGATTTTGTGTTCTGTCTCAATTGCGATCGTAGTTGCGAGCGCAATAGAAAGTGCATTCAAAACACTTCAACCAAGGAATTCATCCCCCTGAACATAAAATTTTACTGATAGATTCCAGTGTCTAATTTGAACATTAATTTAGACATATTAAATGACATTTTTAGGAAAAGTGAGCTTCAACAAACTTATGGATTTATGTTTCTAGTTTTTGAAACATTAAAAATCATCTCATTATCACCTTTAAATTGCAATATATCCTAGAAATAATATAAGTTGTTCCTATTAATAGGGCAACATGTATATCAGATTTTTAAGCCAAAATATGACCAAATTAGAGAAAGATTTAGAATTTGATTTCTATATATGAAATATAGGTATGGAAGTCTAGTTTTTAATCCAATTAGAATTATTCAATTTTCTACTTTGCAACTTGAGTTATGAGAAAAAGAGTACTATTAAGTCAAGTGAACCTATACCTAGAATTTTGTGATAGATTTACATATACATTTAAACTTTGTAAATGATGTTTCTTAAGTAATTTCTTATCAAATATATGTTCGTACATCTTTATTATCACTAAATTATCTTAACATAATTTCAAACAAACTTCAAATTGGGACTTTACTAATTTAACTTTTTAGTCTTCATCAAATAAACACATGCAAACTATAAATCTTCAGATCTCATCTCTATAACTATATCACCAACTCAAAATGAATCCATTACACATTTTATCCATATTTCCACACATTACAACAACATTCAAAATGAGTAGAGTTTCCAAACCTAACATGCAACACCCAATCTTGCTTTAAAACCCTTTTTTTCTCTCACTTTCTTCTTCTTACTTTGATCCTTGCTAGCTTATCTCCTTAAAGAAATCTTTCACCAATTTTCTCTCACATGCATGATGAAGAAATCTGAGAATGCTCTACAAGGAATGAAGGGGTTGGATTATAAATGAAAGGAGAAAGAAATTAAGTTATATATTTTAGAAAGAGAGAAGAAAGAAGTGGAAAATACAAATTTTATAGAGAGAAATGTTTTCTTTCTTTTTCCTTTCTAAAAATGTTGTCCCTCACCTCTAATCTCCCTCTTATATTAGATTTTTATAAATCTAAGTGGAAGATGACATCATATGGGCCACCGACAATTTCACCTTAAATCCCTTATTTTGCTTAATTCACAAATTTACCCCAACTATCTTTCTTTTATTGTAATTGGCCCACTAAATCACACTTTTATTACAATTGATCACTTAACTATATTTTTATTCCAATTATATATTTTTGTGTCTTGATGTTAAATGACTATTTTACCCTTTTACACATAAGACATTTAATCCTCACATCTAAACTTGTAATTTATAATCCAATTATGATTAATTAGACAATAATACCATGATGATACCCTTGAATTCTATTAGGGCCTAATTTAGGTCCTTACAAGATAGGGGTCAAGGAGACTTACTAGTCCATGTAATGACTATTCTATTTCCTTCCTGGCAATTCCTTTTACATAGACCACCCTATATGCAATCACTCATAATATAGTTCATTTGCATAATTATCACATTAATTAGCATACCTTTTAATTAATTTATCAAACTAGATAAGATCATAAAAAAATGCTTGCTATATTGTGCTTTACAATTGTTTTATTCTTTACAAACCATTTTACTTAGTACAAAAATGAAAATTTACAAAGGCAAAAGCAAAAAGATAACATCTTCATACTTCAACTCTTTCTATTATTGGCCTTGTTGGTGCATATCTTGCCCCTGGCATGATGGAATATGACATGGCATATATATGATGATCACGCAGTGAAAAAATAATAAAATTGATCATACATACCATGCAATCCATAAACAAGAATAAAAAACATGCAATTTTAGGGTTTTTGAAAAACTTACAACCTTAGATGCCTTTTAAAACTTGATTTTGATGATGTCCAACAACTAAGATGGATTTATATGCCTTAGATCTTGATCACCAATACCAAAGGAGCTACCTTTAAGCCACTTCTCTCTATTTCAAACATACAATTGCAAGGAAGGCTTAAAATCAAGAGTGCTAACTCTGTGTTTAAATATTTTGCAATGGTAATGGATTGAAGCAACAAGATCTGATCTTGTTCTTCCTTTAGGTTGCTATTGCTACCCAAGAACACAAGAGAACAAGAAAGAATCCTTTTCCCTTGTGTATTTCGGCCAAGAGTGTGAGAGAGAGAAAATCACGCTGAAGGTTTCTTTTTCTTTAGTTAACAAATATATATCACTTGTTTAGGTCAAGTGTGAATGCCAAAATTCACTCTCTTTAGGTAGTGATTTCAGCCTCCATCACTTCCTAATTAAGTGATATATATTAACTCAAATTCCTTTTGATGGAATATGACATGGTATGAATGTGATGATAGCACAGCGGAAAAACAAAAATTTTTATCATACATGCCATACAATTCCATGACAAGAATCAAAACATGCAATTTTAGAGTTTTAAACTTACAACTTTAGATGCCTTTAAAACTTGATTTTGATGATGACCAACAACCAAGAAGGATATGTCCACCTTAGATCTTCACCACCAATGCCAAGGAACAGCCTTTACGCCACTCCCTCTATTCTCACACACACACTTGCAAAGATGGCTTAAAATCAAGAGTGCTAGCTCTATGATTGTGTATTCAGCAATGGGATGATTTGAAGCCACAAGATCTGATCTTGTTCTTCCTTTAGGTTACTGTTTCAACCCGAGAACACAAGAGAACAAGAAAGATTCCTTTCCCCTTGAGTATTTCGGCCAAGAGAGAAAAATAGCAAAACGGCATTCCCTTTTATTCATTTAATTCATTAATATATATCACTTAATTTAGGTCATGTGTGAGTGCCAAAAATTAAGTGTTAATTTCAGCCTCCATCACTTCCTAATTAAGAGATATATCTTAATTTAAATTCTATTAGAATTTAAATTCAAATGGCATTAGTCATTTAATCAAAACAAACTTACTTATTTAAGGTGATAAGTTGCCGAATTCAACTAGTATTTTAGTTTGAATTTTGGCTACTTTAATTCCCTCTCAAGTATTATATTTTGATTAAATACAAATTAGGATTTAATACTCAATTAACTTAATTATACATAGATAATTAATCAATTGAAATTAAACCTAGCACATGCCAACAAATTTCTCTCGTGACCAACTGTTAACAGATTTGCCTAAAACAGCAAGCTGTTTTAGGCAAAAAGACAGTTCAATATATTTGCCTAAAACAGCTACAGCTAGCTGTTTTAGGCAAAAAACTTGTTTCACAGATTTGCCTAAAACAGCTAGCTGTTTTAGGCAAAATCGTGGCTTAACAGATTTGCCTAAAACAGCTAGCTATTTTAGGCAAAATCGCACCATACACTAAGAAGTGATCCTTAGTCCTTCGCAGGTACTTCAGAATCCCTTTTACAGCAGACCAGTGCTTCTCACCAGGGTCTTCCTGAAACCTACTGGTTATACTCAGTGCATGAGCAACATCCAATCTAGTACATAACATAGCGTACATGATAGATCCAATAGCAGATGCATATGGGATTCTACTCATGTTGTCCCTTTCCTCTTTGGTTTTAGGGCACTGTTCTTTAGTCAAAGGAACTCCCAAAGCCAAAGGTATGTACCCTTTCTTTGAGTCTCCCATACTAAAATGCTTTTGTACTTTGTCAATGTACTTTTTTTGACTTAGTCCCAAAAGCCGATTCGATCTATCTCTATAGATTCGAATACTAAGTATTGTCTCGGCTTCACCTAAGTCTTTCATTGAGAAACATTTTCCCAACCATTGCTTAACCTTTTGCAATGTTGGAATGTCATTCCCAATGAGAAGGATGTCGTCCACATATAGGACTAGAAATACTACTATGCTCCCACTAACCTTCTTGTACACACAAGGCTCATCTTCGTTCTTGATGAAGTCGAATTCTTTGATTGCCTCATCAAAACGAAGATTCCAACTTCGGGATGCTTGCTTTAATCCATAAATGGATTTTTGAAGCTTGCAAACCTTCTTAGGATGCTTGGGATTGACAAAACCTTCAGGTTGTGTCATATACACATCCTCAAGTAAATTTCCGTTGAGGAAAGCAGTTTTGACATCCATTTGCCATATCTCATAATCATGATATGCAGCTATGGCAAGCAAGAACCTAATGGATTTGAGCATGACTACAGGCGAAAAGGTCTCGTCATAGTCTACACCATGAGTTTGTCGAAAACCTTTTGCTACTAGTCTACCTTTGTAGGTCTTATCAGCTTTGAGTTTGAATAGCCACTTGCATTCAATTACCTTAGCACCTTCCGGTGGATCAACCAAGGTCCAAACATGGTTATCGTACATTGATTGCATCTCGGATTTCATGGCTTCAAGCCAATTTTTCGAGTCTGGGCTTTCAATAGCTTCTCGGTAGGTAGTAGGATCCTCACGATCTACTAACTCAATAGTGTCACTGTCAGTGATTAGAAATCCATATCTCTCAATCTCCTGACGTACCCTACCAGACCTTCTAGGTACTTGTGTAATGGGTTCTTGTTCCACAACTGGTTGTGAACTTGATCCCATTTCCAACTCATCCTCTATAGAAGCTTGTGGCACTTGAATTTCTCCAAGTTCTACTTTACTCCTACTGTCTTTCTTGAGAAGGAACTCCTTTTCCAAGAAAACAGCCTTGCGAGCAACAAATACTTTGTTCTCGGCTTGTGAGTAAAAGTAGTATCCCTTTGTTTCTTTGGGATAACCCACAAACAAGCAGACAGTCGATTTGGACTCTAGTTTGTCAGATGTTAATTTCTTAACATGTGCTTCACAGCCCCAAATCTTGAGAAAAGACATATTGGGTTCTTTCCCAGTCCATACCTCGTATGGTGTCTTCTCAACTGCTTTAGTTGGAGTACGGTTCAATAAAAATGCAGCAGTTTCTAATGCATAACCCCAAAAAGAGATAGGAAGATTAGCTTGACTCATCATAGATCGAACCATGTCCAACAGAGTTCGATTTTTCCTTTCGGACACACCATTCCATTGAGGTGTTCCAGGAGGAGTGAGCTGTGAAATAATACCACACTCCTTTAGATGACTGTCAAACTCTTGGCTTAAGTATTCGCCACCTCGATCTGATCGAATGGCTTTTATAATTTTGCCAAGTTGGTTTTCTACTTCATTCTTAAACTCTTTGAATTTCTCAAAAGTTTCAGACTTATACTTCATTAGATAGATATAGCCATATCTACTGAAGTCATCTGTGAATGTCACGAAGTAGCTAAAACCACCTCTAGCATGTGTACTTAAAGGTCCACATACATCGGTATGTATTAGTTCCAATAAGCCATTAGTCCTCTCGCCCTCTTTATTAAAAGGACTCTTTGTCATTTTTCCATGCAAACATGGCTCGCATGTGTCATAAGACTCTAAGTCGAATGACCCAAGCACTCCAGTTTTGTAGAGTCTTGAAATGCGTTTTTCGTTTGCATGTCCTAAACGACAATGCCAGAAGTAAGTAGGGTTTATTTCGTTTGATTTAACCCTCTTTGTATTAATGTTGTATATGGACTCTTTGTTTTGTAAATCAAGGATATAAAGGCCATTTTGCAACATGGCATTGCCATAAGAAATGCCTTGGCGACGAATATGAGCATTGCCATTTTTAATAACAAAATCAAATTCATCATTATCCAAACATGAAACTGAAATAATGTTTCTGCTCATAGCAGGCACATAATAACAATTATTCAAAACAATACAAAGTCCGGAAGGTAAAGTGAGGTGATAGTCGCCTATCTCCATGGCAGCAACTCGTGCTCCATTCCCCACACGGAGGTCCACTTCATTCTTCCCAAGTAACCGCCTATTTCTTAGCCCCTGCACATTTGAACAAATGTGAGAACCACAACCGGTATCCAATACCCAAGTGGTAGAAATAGAAAGGTTAATTTCAACAACAAAAATACCAGAACTGGATGCCTTGGCTCCATTCTTCTTTTGTTCTTCCTTGAAGAGAGCGCAATTATTCCTCCAATGCCCTATCTTGTTGCAATGGAAGCAAGTGCTCTCACACTCTTTGAGTTTTGGCGCCTTGGGCTTGGATTGGGCCTGAGGTGCACTCCCAACTGACTTGGGTTTTCCTTTTCCCTTTCCCTTTCCCTTAGCAGTTCCCTTCTTAATTCCCTTTTGAACCATAAGTACGGGATTGGTCTTTTGAATGTTCTCTTCAGCATTCTTAAGCATCTCATGAAGCTCAGTGACTGACTTGTTCATTGCATGCATGTTATAATTCATCACAAATGGATCATAAGCAGCAGGCAACAATCCTAAGATCAAGTCAGTGGCCAATTCCTTTGGCACTAGTACCTCAAGCTTCTCAAGAGTATCAAGATACCCTTTCATCTTGAGTACATGGATACTAACAGGAGTACCCTCAGCCATCTTGCAAGAAATTAAGGCCTTTGTTGTCACGAACCTCTCGTGACGAGCTTGCTCTTGGAACATCTCCTTGAGGTGAACCATGATCGCATAAGCCTCTTGGTCCATAAATTGCTTTTGCAAGTCAGGCACCATAGTGGCCAGCATCAGACAGGTCACATCATTGGAGTCGCTCTTCTTGGTCTCAAAAGTTTCCTTTTGAACCGCAGAGGCATTCCTTCCTGGTTCTTCAGGCAAGGGTACATCCAAAACATACGACTTCTTCTCTTGCTTAAGAACTATTCTTAAGTTTCGAGACCAGTCTATGAAATTGGTGCCATTCAATTTGTCCTTTTCAAGGACCGATCGTAATGAGAAATTGTTGTTTGAAGATGCCATTTTCAATCTACAATAAAATTTAGCAAGATTAAATGAGGTCTTATTAATGATCCCACAAACCGAATTAATATCCCTTTAAATAATTGCGTTAGTGATATAATGTGGGCCAAGATCCACTTTTCACAACAACTTATTAGTCAAGCTGAGCTTGTACACCTAACAAGTTAAGTTACTTAGGTAGGAAAACTCCAATCATGTCTCGTACATGACTCTTGGATCAAATGGGCTAACATCTTAAGATGTTATAGCACAACCCATTTATTAGTTGCCTAGGTCCGGGCATCCATTTCCATTTTAAGTCCAACCTACATTCACAACCCATGCCTCACAAAGATAATCGGGCGCATCTAGGACTCCTAGTCTACGTGACCGATGATCGATGCCTTGACATGTTTCGAATTAGGAAGGCAACTTTGTGACTTACTATTTTAGGGATTCATTTTATTACGGCTTACATGGCATATGCTTTGTCATCCATACATAGCATGCATATATATATAATTGTATAAAGTAAAGCGTGACAAACATGGGCCCAAAAACCTACAACTAAGATTCTATACTATTACATAAGAATCTTCGAGTTGGGCTTCTCCACTCCGGTGGGCTTCGTCTTGATTTACAAAGTCTTCAAGTATATTCTATTCTAAGAAATAAATGAAACTTTTACAATAAAACATAATGGCTCGCAGGCCATATTTAATTACAAAAACCCAGGGCCCATGAATGCACCATGCATATCCATTCATCACACCAAATTAGCAAATAAATATACATAGTATTCATGGATAAAACAAAGTCCAATTTTAATTAATTTAGCCAAGCCCATTAATGAAAATTGTGTACTTGAACCTTTAAGAGAAGACCCCATGACGGGATTGGGCCAAAGCCCAATGGACTAAATCCTCTTATTGAATAAGTTCTCTTAAAAGCCCAAAACACTAACTAGTTAGATTTGTGCTATAAATCAACTCTAGTATAATTTCCAATTTTGCCATTTTTAATTTTATGTCATACAGCCCATAAACATTAAAAATGCATATAATATGTGCTAACATGAATTAAAAATAAAATCATGAAGAACACATATATAGTACACGGCATTCATGCAAAAACAAACAAACAACAAAAACTAGTTGTTTAATGCTTATGTAATGCCATAAAATGCACAAACATTTAAATCAATTTTATGAGTCATTTAATAATCTAAATAAGTCCATAAACATTGATTTAATATTCTGTACCATTTAGTCTAAATGTGTTTTTACCATTTTAATCAAAACAAAACAAACAATGTTGATTAAACATGTAACAAAACAAACTAGACATAGTTTTAAGTGATTTTAAAAATAATCAATTAAATTGTCATGGACCAGAATTAAAACCAAATTTAAAACATGTCCAGACCTGTTATTTAATCTTTAAAAATCACTTACAAACATCCCAAAAACGTTTTTACATTTAATTTTGAAAACTAGTTGTTAAACTAGCAATTTACATGCCAACTAGCACCTAGTTTCATAATTAACATGTACCATCAGGTATAAATAATTAAATCCGACCATTACCAGCCCTAATAACATCTTAGGACAGTATATTAACATGTCATATTAATTATAATACCTATCTAATCAATTAAAATCGTTTTTACACCAAAACAATGCAAAAAACTCAAAACAGAAAATTTCAGATTTGCATGTTTTCATAATGACGATTTTTAATTAATTTTTTCATGCATCTAAAGCACTAAAATAAGCATGTTTAGGCTCTGATACCACTGATGGAATATGACATGGTATGAATGTGATGATAGCACAGCGGAAAAACAAAAATTTTTATCATACATGCCATACAATTCCATGACAAGAATCGAAACATGCAATTTTAAAGTTTTAAACTTACAACTTTAGATGCCTTTAAAACTTGATTTTGATGATGACCAGCAACCAAGAAGGATATGTCCACCTTAGATCTTCACCACCAATGCCAAGGAACAGCCTTTACGCCACTCCCTCTATTCTCACACACACACTTGCAAAGATGGCTTAAAATCAAGAGTGCTAGCTCTATGATTGTGTATTCGGCAATGGGAATGATTTGAAGCCACAAGATCTGATCTTGTTCTTCCTTTAGGTTACTGTTTCAGCCCGAGAACACAAGAGAACAAGAAAGATTTCTTTTCCCTTGAGTATTTCGGCCAAGAGAGAAAAATAGCAAAACGGCATTCCCTTTTATTCATTTAATTCATTAATATATATCACTTAATTTAGGTCAAGTGTGAGTGCCAAAAATTAAGTGTTAATTTCAGCCTCCATCACTTCCTAATTAAGAGATATATCTTAATTTAAATTCTATTAGAATTTAAATTCAAATGGCATTAGTCATTTAATCAAAACAAACTTACTTATTTAATGTGATAAGTTGCCGAATTCAACTAGTATTTTAGTTTGAATTTTGGCTACTTTAATTCCCTCTCAAGTATTATATTTTGATTAAATACAAATTAGGATTTAATACTCAATTAACTTAATTATACATAGATAATTAATCAATTGAAATTAAACCTAGCACATGCCAACAAATTTCTCTCGTGACCAACAGTTAACAGATTTGCCTAAAACAGCAAGCTGTTTTAGGCAAAAAGACAGTTCAATATATTTGCCTAAAACAGCTAGCTGTTTTAGGCAAAAAACTCGTTTCACAGATTTACCTAAAACAGCTAGGCAAAATCGTGGCTTAACAGATTTGCCTAAAACAGCTAGCTATTTTAGCCAAAATCGCACCTTGACAGTAAAACTGTTTTTACAGATTTGCCTAAAATAGCTAGCTGTTTTAGGCAAAAATCTAAAAATCTGTTTACCCATTTTATGCATTAATTTGACTTTAAATAAAAGTCCAAATTAATTCCCAATACACAATTTAAATATTTTAAGCCCAATGCTTTGTGTGTGATCCTATAGATCCATTTAATGTTGGCAATGAATTAATAAATTAATTCAAAGGCTATATATATTCTCTAGCAAGATATTATAGCATTCCAAATTAAATGAAAATGCATATGGCATTTAGTGACCTAATGCAATTTTGCATAGTCCCTTACCCATAAATATCAGAATTAATATAAGGCATGGAACCAGTCATCCTTATATATATTAATTCCTTTCTTGATATTCCAGTGACACTGAACTCTCAGATAAATAATGATTACTCATTATTTCATCTCGGTATGGCCATACACTTCTCAGTTCACTGATCAAGTGGCCGATGATATTTTCTCTCTTAATGAGAGGGGTAATCCCTTCACTTCTCTCATGCTCTCTAACATGAATCAATGCATACCCAATCATACCCGTACTTGTCACTTTGTTACGAGTACATTAGGTGTATGTCAAAGTACACAGTAATTCATAAAGAGTTTCATAGAGATTTCAGGTCTAAGAACTCCGATACAAAACTTGCATATGAGAAACACTTATGACTTGTACCATGTAGTGTTCTCATGAGTGGATCTAATCCAGATACCGTGTTCTAAACATGTATCTATGATCTCTGATTGACACTCTTGTCCTTATGATCCGTAAGACAGAACTCAACTTATCAGAGAGAGCATACTAGTCTTAATTCATTTGTTATTCCCATAACAATGACTGACTAGGGATATTTAGAATGAAGTCTCATTTGTTTCAAGGTCTTACAACCATGTGCCTCACACATGATAACTTAAACTGAAACAACATTCTTGGATAGTTCTATCAATTGATATGCACAGGAATACAATAGATAAAACAAATGCCTAATTTTATTAATTTCAAGTGTTTCGTTACAATGCATTGGGGCTAGGGCTTACACTAACACCTTTAAATTTTAAATTCAAATTAATTTAAAATAAACATGAGACATTTAATCAAAACAAATCACTTAATTTAGGGATATAGTTGCAGAAATTCATTAGTATTTTATCTTGAATTTTCAGTCACTCTCTCTCCTATTTTAAGTGTTTTATTTTGATTCAAATGTTATTAGGATTTAATACTCAATTAACTTAATTAATCCAAGGTAATTAATTGAAATCAATCCTATTTGGGCCGAATTTTTCTCTCTCATGGACCAAGTCCAATAGCAATTTTAATACCCATTACATATATTAATTTGACTTTAAATAAAAGCCCAAATTAATGCTCAATACTCTATTTAAATATTTTAAGCCCAATGCTTTGTGTGCGATCCTATAGGTCCATTTAATATTGGCAATGAATTAATAAATTAATTCAAAGGCTATAAATACTCTCTAGCAAGATATTATAGCATTACAAATTAAATAAAAATGCAAATGGCATTTAGTGACCTAATGCAATTTTTCATTGTCCCTTACCCTTAAATATCAGAATTAATATATGGCATGGAATTAGTCATTCTTATATATATATTAATTCCTTTCTTAATATTCCAGTGACACTGAACTCTCAAATAAATAATGATTACTCATTATTTCATCTCAATTGGCCATACACTTCTCAGTTCACTGATCAAGTGGCTGGTGATATTTTCTCTCTTATCGAGAGGGCTAATCCCTTCACTTCTCTCATTCTCTCTAACATGGATCAGTGCCTACCCATACTTGTCACCCTGTTATGAGCACGTTAGGTGTATGTCAAAGTACACAGTAATTCATAAAGAGTTTCATAGAAATTTTAGGTCTAAGAACTCCGATGCAAAACTTGCATATAAGAAACACTTATGACTTGTACCATGTAGTGTTCTCATGAATGTATCGAATCCAGATACCATGTTCTAAACATGTATCTATGATCTCTGATTGACACTCTTGTCCTTATGATCCGTAAGATAGAACTCATCTTATTAGAGAGAGCATACTAGTTTTAATTCATTTGTTATTCCCATAACAATGACTGACTAGGGATATTTAGAATGAAGTCTCATTTGTTTCAAGGTCTTACAACCATGTGCCTCACACATGATAACTTAAACTGAAACAACATTCTTGGATAGTTTTATCAATTGATATACATAGGAATACAATAGATAAAACAAATGCCTCATTTATTAAATTAAATGCTTTATAACAATGAATTGGAGCTAAGGCTTACACTAACATGATAGAGATTCTAAACTTGAGTACCTACACAGATAAAACCCATGCTAAGCTAAATAGCTTAGTGAGGAACATTTAATATGTAAACAACCACTCACAGTGGTCATCCATAAGCACACAACCATGTAACCACACAAAAATACATTTACTCTCGTTGAGAACTTTATAATCAATAACAAGGGAAAATATGCTACTATATTACTTATAATGCAATTGTAATCATGTGTAACACATCACTATTTAGTAATTTCTTTAACAACTCATTTCTTTTCTGTGAATGCCTACCTAAGTTCTATGGTTATGGATATCAGATGTTGTGGATACCCATAGGTATCGGTCATATGAATACTGGAAGCTATTAATCTTGTTGACCCAAATGGTGTCAAGACTATAGTCCTTATGGGGACAAACTATGGATCCAAATGGGGTCAAACTATGGTAGCTGTATTTGTACCCTATAGGCATGCCTATCTATCCATAACCAAGTTCTATATGCAAGCTTTGATCTATTTTCACATTTTCCCATGCCATAAGATTAATTCATTTCAATATACATACGTACAATTATAAGTATTCATAATTTTAAAAATAGTATAACTTTGATCATACATGCATATTTGAGAATGTACTCAATAATAGAATATACATATCATTTCATTAAACACCTTTAATCCTTACATAATTTTATGTGTAGTCATAGATATATGTGTTTGTATATATATATGTGTGTGTGTTCGCGCACGCTTGTGTGTGTGTGCATATAGGCTTTCATACATTTCATACCATGTATTGCCCTAAATAATTATGTTCAAAGTACCCTAAGTGTGTTTGGAAGTGTTCGGGCAAGTTTCAGTGTCTATTAGGACTTAAAAAATCATTTACAAGCTGTAACAGGGAAAGCATTTAGTTGAGACAAATTGGTCTCGGCCGTGTGCAATGGTCAAAATGGGTACAGAGGGGTCCACATGGCTGAGACAAAATGGTCTCGTCCTTGTGCCCCATTTTGTCCTATGAATTCGGTAGACAATTTTCCTGAGTCGGATTACACTTCAAATTAGACCTAGCAAACAACATTTTTAGGTCAAGTGTTCTTGTACAAAGTTGTTCCACTATAGTTATAGTTCTAAATCATTAAAAATAACTTCATTTGGCCTTCTAAATCTTAATATATTCACTAAACAATGTGGACTGCTCCTAAAGGCTAGGGCAGCAGACATAGTCAGGGTTTAAGCTAAATTTTGCCTATCATAGGGAAGAATCAAATGTTATTGTCTTCTTATTAAATTAATTTTTATGATTCTAGTTTCTATTCCAACTAGAATTACTTAATTTGGAGCTCTCAAACTCCAGATATAGGTAAAATAGTTCGGATAGGTTTAATAAACCTAAGGATAGATTTTTCCCAATAAGAGGATCTATCTCATATTTCAGTTCTTATGACAAATCAACCCTCATATTTATGTATCATTTTATTAAAACTCCCAATTTAACACTTCTAATCACTATAATACGGCAAACACCTATAAAAATTGCAATAAATGCCCATACCTTTTTAGTGGTTATACTTCCTCCAAGTTCCTCCTCATTCCTTTTCTTTACCTTTGCTAGATTGCCCTTCTACATTGAATGGATTCACATGTTTTTATGATATAAATGATTCATATAATACTTTTAATTATTTATCAATTTACAAAAATTAAAGAAAAAGAGAAGAAAGAGTTGTTACCCTAAAATGGTACCTTTAAATTCTCTGTCCTCAAGAAAAAATAAAGTTAAACTTTTTAAGGACTATTTAGGGGTTAGTTAAGAGAAAATGGTTACCTTAGACTCCTTGAAGTGGCCGGCCCTTATCTCCTTTAAATCCCTTGATTTTTTTACTTTTCTCAAGAAGATTCTAGGGGAAATAGGTGCCTTGCTCCCATTGGCTCCCATTTTAGCTTTTCCAAAATTGCACTTAACTCCTTAAATTTATGTTTTTACCCCTAAACTTTCTATTTTCCTTTTTGAATAGGTCCTTTGATTAACATCTTTCCTACAATTAGTCACATACATAGCTTAATTTAAAATAACCATTTTACCCTTCCTCTTTAAAGGTAATTACCTTTATGTCCCAACTTCTAGTTTATAACTATACACACACACAACAATCCTATTATCATTTAAGAACACCTTTATATTCTCCCAAGGCCTAATTAAGGGCCTCACAGCCCAATTTTAATACCAATTGGCATATAAAATGGTAACCCATCGATCGTTATGCTCGTGATGACTTAGACCTATTGGCAGGGACCATGCTTGGGTAGCCCTAAAGTTTCATCACCCTTGACTCAAGCCCATGTAATGCCAATAGCAACTTTACCTAGGTTTTATAACCATAATAACTTTTGCTTGATATGTGGACCTTTGTTTATTGACCAAACTCAAACAAATTAGGAGGGTACAAGTCTAAGGTTGCCATGCCCTGGTGGGTCTGATCCAATCTATATGAGTTAGTCAAGACACATAATGGCCAAAACCTATAGGCCTACACTTTTAATTAGAGAGGTTATGTTATCAATTCTTTTTCGTGCACCATGTGCATCCATTGGGTATCTTGTTTACCCATGGACTAAGCTCAACATGGAAAAAGACCACACGACCTCCTGTGTGGGAACAATAAGGTTGGAAGGTCATTGTTATTCTTACATGTAGTTGTGATTGATGTGCAACACCCTGAAATTTCATCCGTCATGCACAGTATGTTTTAGAGCATGCACAGTAACCCTAAGATAATTATCAGAGTGATTGCACTAGTATAATATAGAGAAAACCATAGAAGCTTAAAGGTTAATCGTGCTCACCCATGAGCAATCAGGGGATGGGGGACTGATATAGGAAGTGCAATTAAGTATTTGATAAGATAATATGATTTAAATGGAGTCTAGTGGTATAATTTAATAAGAAATTGAGTCTAAATAATTCCCTAAATCAAGTAGAGAAGCATTTTCTCAGTTACCGTAAAAGGGTTGATCAAAAGTTTGATCGGACTCTAAAAAGTTATATAGAGCTCTAAAATTATTCTGATCATATAAACCCATTAGAAATATCACAAATAAGCTATTGGAAGTGAAAAATAAATTTTCTGACGGTTTCAAAATTTTGGATTTCGGACTTGCTGAATTTGACTTTGGAGCTGGAAGTATATCAAATTGATGTCAGAAGAAGCTAAAATTTTAAAGACATACTCCTTCATATGTTAGTGCATACAGGGAAAAATTTTAGAGCATTCTGACAGGAAGGTAAAATATCAATTTTAGAAAAACTATCAAAAATCGAGATCAAATTAATTAATGTGCTTAATTGCCATATTTTAAATATCTAATGACATGAAGTCATTAAAAATAATCCATAATCACCTAAAAGTAGTACCATGGTTAAAAGATGTTCATGAATCAAGGAAATGGTGACAAGTGGCTTAAAAGTAAGACATTAGATCAAATAGTAAATGGAGGAATTTGGGCCTTAGATTTGTTGGACTTAAAAAAAACATGGATGGGTCTAAAATCATCTATAATTCTGCCCCAAATTCTATAATTTTCCCCTTCTTCTCTTGAAAAATCCTAACCTAGCCTGTCTTGGTCATTTTCCACCATTTTATCCATTTCTTCTTACTCCCACCAAATCTCAACCCTAAATTTTTATCACACACTCCAGAAATCATCCTCTAAATCCTAGAAGTTGGATTGCATCAAGGAGAAGCTTTGATTTAGAGAATTTGTGAAGATAGAGGATTTACCTAATTAGGTAACACTTTGTGTTTTGTTAGATTTGGTTAGGAAATTTATTATGGGCTTGTAGAGCATGGTTAGTAGAGTAGTTTAGTAGATTTTATTTGTTTGAATTCATGGCTAAAACTCATGATTTTCTCTCTCTCAATTTCGGCCTAAAGAAGAACTAAAAGGTAAAGAGAAAGGCAAGGAGAAGGAAGGAGAGGAGAGGGAAGAATAAGTGACTTACAAGCTCAATTAAAATTAGTGGATACAAATTACATTTAATTTCATCTATTTTAGCTAATTTAACCTAAATTTTCGTTGGGAATTATCGGTTACATGCATCTCATACATAAGCAAAATTAAAAATTTTTAACCAATATATCTAATCTTGCCATGAATTTACAATATACATATTAGTGAGAATAATAAAAATAACCTTTGATTTTTGTTGAACAGTTGATTTTACTTCTCACCGGGTTGTCACAAACCACAGTGTCCAAAATCAAACACCTCCAATGAGTAATTCACACTAGAGAAGGATTAAAAGAACCAATAATTGGGAGGAAGAAGGGCTGGCCGACATCCCTAGATGCTAGCTAGGGAAGGTGGTGGCTAGGGTTGAGAGAAAAGAGAGAGTGTGTTTTCTTAATTGTTCACACTTAACCCTAATTCCATATCTCTTGGATTTTTATAGTTAGGTTAAAAAATACAACTTCATAATGGCATTGGGCTCTTTAAAATTGTTGGAGAATTATTAATTGGGCTTTTGGAATTATTTATAATTATTTGGGCTCAATTAAATCCAATTTAAGCCCTTTCACAAAAGACTATGCACAAAACCCATAAACTAGGCCCTTTGTACATATACTTGGATTTAATCACCCAAATGAATTCCAAATCCAAAAAAATTAAATATGTAGGCTCCACAACACTTATGTAACACATTTAATTTATTTTGGTCCAAGAAGTAGGCCTCTAAGGCCTTTTGTTTTGGAGTTGGCGTGTGGCCCTTCTTCTGGAGGGCTTCTATGCCAACTCTACTTCTTTGGGCCTTTATAATTCCTCCAATGGACCTATTAATTATTATATCAGCCCCATAACACTAATAGTTCAATAATAACCAATTATGAAATATATTATTTCAATTAGGTTCAATTTTACAAAACATTTCAAAAAAGTTATGCGAACAATTTTACTTGATCATAATTAATTAAATTCTTTAATTAATTATTATCTTATTCACTTCTCTATCCCCATAATAATATCAAATATTATTATACTTGTCATTTTATCCTTTTTCTCTATATGTGTGTGACCTATTGGGTTCCGGTCCATATTGGCAGTATAATATGTAATTGTGAGTTCTATTCGAAACTCACATGATTTAAAATTCTTTAAATCATTTTATCAATCCCTATTGATATTCTTGATATACTATTATACAAATCATGATTGGCCTCTACCTAGGCATCATGACAACGCAAATGTCAGGAACGTCAAGTGGTTTAACTATACCCTTCCATAGAAAAAGTTACCATGCAATTACTCCTTCACCACTCTTATCTCAATTAGATTTTGAGTATGGATTTCTGTTAACTCATATAAATCTAATTATGTATGTTCTATTAATTTAACCATTGTTTCAAAAATGCCCTCCATGGATCTCTATCCATCTTGGCATATTACTCTAGCCAGAGATTCTCTGAACAAGGCAATTATAGAATCATGCAAGATAACTTCCCTTATTAAATCTGGGATGGTGAATCCTTTGTTAATCACTCAACTATCTTCAAGTAGGTCATGATATATCCAATCTCCTAACTATGTTCACTCCTAGTTGGAAGTAATCAGTTATAGAGTCAAAATATACCACTTGTTACTTAAGATAACTTTGGTGATCTCAAGTCCAAGGATGCTTGCACAACCGCTTTGAAGAGATTCCTTACTGACATAGATTTAATATCCATGTGAGGATTCTCTTTGCAGGTCTCCAATGAACTTGTTCTTCTAACAAGCATCCATATGTTAGCTTTGATTATCTTCCATAATCACAGTTATTAGAACTACTGCTTGAACCATTCAAGAAGCATAACATATGCTAGTCTACCCGAATTAACAATGCCCTATCTTGTTAATTCTATGACTAGGGATATTTAGATATTAACACATTTGCATACAATAGACATCTCATATCATGAACACTTTCATGATTTCCTTTGCACTGTTTTTATAATATCTAGGACTTCATTTATTAATTTAAGATTTACAAACTCATGTATTTAAACATAGCATTAATAAATGAATGATGCCTTTTATTAAGAATATGAATTTATACATATGAAATACATTCCTATTACATAGGCTTTAGGGCATACTCTCTAACAAATTTTACATTATGTAACTATGTGAAATTGAGTAGAATTGTGAATAAATTTATATAACTGGATAAATTGATGAAACAACTTAATATGAATGCAAATAAGTGGAAGAAACAACACAAAATTGATAGATACTATAGTGGCCGAATTATGCACTTAGGAATAAATTATGAAAATTGGATGATTAATGATGTATTAAGTAAGATTTAAGCAATATAATGGCTAGAGAATGTAATGGAAGTGATGGACCATAAAAATAATAAGTGTGCATAATTTTACCTAAGTGAACATAATGATGGAAGTTAAAAAAAACTTAGGAATTATAAGGCAATTTGAACATGTATGATTATATGAATGTTATAAATGACATTTAAAACACATTTGGTGTGTAAATGAAGAGAAAATGACATTGTAGGTATGAGAGCTTAACTTGGCCGAATGGTGAATGTGGAGAAAATGTTATGTTCTTATCACTTTTACATGTTAATGTATGTGTTTAAGATAAATGTATATTATTTAAGCATAATTGGATACTAATTAGACATGTAATAATTATAACATAGTATGATTAGTAAGGAAAAACATTTAAAAAGTGACACGTATTATAAAACATAATTGCCCTTAGTGTACAGTGGATAATCCAGGATCTTAGGATATAATGGCTAGCCATAGGGACACATATACCACGGTGTTACCATTAAATTACCATGAGATTTGAATTACTACATACACTGAGGATTAGATGGCATATGATATGATACGTGGTGGGTTAGCTGGATCGCATTAAATTATGGTCCTTCCACCAGCACTAGAGTAGTAGTATCGCATCAAATGCGGTCCTTTCAGTCCATTTATACTATTGAAATCCTCATCCTATATATCCAGTTCGAGGATTTCCACTAGTCATATTAGGGGCAAAATCATAATTTGGTGAAAAATTGAAGACTAAATAGCAAATTATGCCCAAAAGATATCAAAGATGTAATAAAATAATGAAAAATATGAAAAATGGGAGTAAATTGATTAAAAAGGGCAAAAATGTAATTACGCGAAAAGATAGGGGTAAAATTGGTAATTCAGCCTTAAAAATGTAATTAGAGAAGTTAAATTAGTTAAATAGGTGAAAAAGGACAACATCGTAAATAAGAAAAGGTTTAGGGACTAAAATGTAATTTACCATTTTATAAGTTAATATAGGGACTAAAATGGAAATTTACCATCTAAAGTGAAATAAAAGTTAAAGGTAACAAACAGGTGCAAAATTAGAGTTAAATAAGATAAAATAAAATAAAAAGAAAGATTTAGGGACTAAATGGTAATTTTCCAAAATATAAGGAATTATATAAATTTAAAGGAGGAAATTAAATAAAAGAAAAATTAAATAGTAATTTAATATATTAAGTGATTAAATTTTAAAGTTAATTAAGTAAAAATGACATTAAGGGTAAAACGATAATTTTACTTAAAATAGTGTTAGATGAAATTTTGTTTAGTTGTATCCACCACTAGGCAACAAAGTTTCTTAGCGCATGGTTTATTTTGACTGCATGCATGGACATGTCAAGGAAAAAGGTAGCAAAGGAGTACAAGTGGCATGTACATATGAAGACCTTTTGGACATGTGATATATATATGTGTGTGTGTGTGTGTTTTTGTGTGTGTGTGTGTGTGTAAGTAATGTAGTGTAACTAGATATTTGTATTTTGGACTCGATATATGAAATATGACATGTAATGAATATTAAATGTTAGTAAATATGGTGAAATGTGTGATGTCAATACTGTGTTGATTGGATGAGTTGTCACAGATAATAGAAGTGCAATGTATAGAATTGGAGTATTAAAGGTAGAGATTTCTATTTGGAAGTGTAAATTTGATCATTTGTAGGTTTGGATAGCATAAATTATAAGCCATTATGTTGTCGAAATTTTACCAAATGAATAGTAACTTAGCGACACTAAGTAAATGTAAGAATCAGAATGCTAAATTAAGCTACTAACTCATTACCTAAATTGGAAAACGTATTACTATAGCGTTATGGTAACTATAATAATATCACTCAACGTATAGTAATATGATTGAACGTAGGATGTCACATGATGCCTAACAAAAGCATTTATTGCATACATGCATCATGTATATACTATTCTTATGCTTCACTCATCATACATCATTCCAAACACTTGATCCTTGCAGCCATCATAGATCCATCTACGTGGTCTAGAGGGTCAGGCGGTCGCCTAATCTGGAGACCAATATTCAAGTTGCCAGGACTGAGCTCAAGTTCAAAGTTGGGTTTAAAGCTCAATTTAGAGTTAAGTGCAAGCAGTTAAGAAATGAGCTCAAACATGGAAGAAAAACAGTTGAATGAAATCGAAAGAGTTACTAAGGAGACTTGGAGGCTGCCCTTTTTAAGAGAATGGTTAGTCGCATCTGTGGCTGGGACCTTAATGATGAGGCATGAGTTATATAGAAGGCTAATAGGCATCTCAATGAGTTTGAAGAAAGAATGTTGGCTATGATTGGCATAATGGTGGCCTCTATGACATGAAATGCTAGAACTTAGCCTATAGCACCCACTCATGAGATAGTAGAGCTGGCCCATATCGAGGAAACTACCGCAACATATGTCCTATGCCTCGAGATCTGCCAAGGAGGGAGAGGAGAGATGACCTTAAAAATTTTTATATTAAAGAGAAAGATGAAGACTATGTACCTCCTATGATGAATAGTGGTCCTAATGCTGAAGATACATCCTTTAAGAAGATAGAAGAGAAAGTTAAGGCTATGTTTAGGCTACTATCACTTGTAGGGGAATGAACCCTGATGATGGAGCCTTGGATGGAGATGAACCATTGCCTTAGAGGTTTAAAATGCCTGATATGCCAAATGAACCCTGAGGATAGAGACTTGGATTAAGATGAACATTGCCCTAGAGGTTAAGATGCCTGATCTATCAAGGTTTGATGGTACTTCAAATCTTTCGACCCATGTTAAACAATACACACTGATCATAAAAGGAACCACCCTAACTAGAAAGCAAAAGGTGGAGTATTTCTATCTAAGTTTGACATAACCTATGATTAATTGGCATTATGGGTTAGATAGGTGCACCAAGGAAGATTGGGATCTATTGACTGAGGCACCGAAATAGAGGTTACCTTGAAAGACCTTAAGCTATATCGGCAGAAATATGATGAATCATTCTATGAATACCTCACTCGGTGAAGGGATAGGGGATCAAATTATGTTATCTATTTGAAATGCAAGTGTATACTTGAGGGATGGCTTGAAAAGAAGAGTCTAAAGGACTGGGAGTCATTGAAAGACATAGCTATAGAAGTTGAGGGAGAGTACCTAGCCAGAAGGGCGAACAACGAGGGTGCTAGGAGAAACTTCAGTAATAATAAGGCAGTTAGAAATAATAGTGGTCAAATAGAACTGGAAATACTGCAAAAGTGTTCACTATAGAAGCTAGTCAAAGACATTATTCCAACTTGGGTTAGTCACTGTCCTAAGTGCTGGATCATTTGAGCAAAGACAGAAAGCTCTAACCATTGCCTTCGAGACCTGCAAAGGTTCAAGGTTTGCCACACCACAGAGAAGATCAATACTCTACATACCATCAACACACCGGGTACCTAACTCACTATTGCTGCACATTGAGAAACTGAATTCAGGATCTAATAAAGAGCAAACATATTTTAGATCCTGAGAAGAGAGATAAGAAAAAGAAATGAGGTTACAGTGTCGTGCCACCTCCAGTGTTTATAATTGGGTCTAGCCTATCTGAATGGCATGTTATGAGAGACCTATAAGTGAATGAGTATGTGGCCGCTACTCGCTCCACCCCCAAAGTAATAGAGCCAAGTAAAGAAAATCGACCATTTTAATGATTAATTATTGGGATACCCCTGCAGAGAGTGAGAATAAAGGGGCTTTGGTGCCCATTGATATCTAAAGTTCATCCAGTGAAAGTGAGGAGGAGATAAGAGAAGAGAGGAAGGTAAAGGCAGTCACTAGAGTGGCCCTAGAGACGAAAAAGCAACCAGCTACTGCTATAGTGCCTACGAAAGGGGAAGTTAACGGTGACTAGATAATTAAACAGTTAAAGAAGATGCAAGCACATATTTCTATTGAGGATTTACTGAGATAGTCTCCCTCACATAGGCAAAAGTTAGTGGAAACCTTGAGTGAATCTATTGTCACCACCATTATTTCACCATCTAAGCTATTAGATTTAGTTAAGGGAGGAATAAGGGAAAATATTGTGTATTCTAATGCTAACCTACTTGCTAAAGGAAGGAATCATAATTGCCCTCTCTACATTAAGGCCTAGGTAAATGGCAAGCACATAGCTGGCATGTGTGATGGTTGATGATGGTTCTTCCATTAATGTTTGTCCCTTAATGGCAATTCCTGCTTTTGGGTTAACTAAAAACAAACTAAGTATGACTTGACCATTTTTGCATATGACAATTCTAAAAGGTAAGCTACTAGGACATTTAAGGCTTTAGTGAAGACAGGGCCCAATGAGACCGAGGTTAAATTTGTGGTGTTGCCTATTCCTGCCAACTTCTCTATGCTATTAAGAAGACCATAGTTTCATAAGTTAGGTGGGGTGCCTTCCACATTGCTTCAGATGATCAAGATCCCTCATGATGGTCAAGTGGTAACTATTAAAGCTATAAGGGAGAATCAAATTTCTATGCTTGAGATAGCCAAACAACCTTTCAATGGATCTCATGTATCAATTATTAGTGATGAAAAAAGTGAGAGTAGTTTTGCTGATAGCCCTTAGGTGATTAACATGCTAAAAAAGATAAACTTTATGCTTGGTGTTGGGTTAGGATAAAAGTCCTAAAGGCCTTAAACTGCTATAGCTACTAAGGGTTAGAAAGACAAAAAAGGGGTTAGGCTTTACTGGTCCCAATCAAAAGGGTAAGAAGAACGAAGTAGTGAAAAGGATCCCCCACATCTCCTAAAACTTTTAGCCAACTTCATATATTTGCCTTTATTGTGGAGAGAATGAACCTCTGTTGATAAGGGATGAAATAGTGCCAGTATTTGAGCTATTTAATGATGCTTCAACTAGGAGTAAGCGATTATCAAGTCGGTTGAGGGTTTCTGGGATGAGGAGATTCTCTTACACCATTTAGCTTGGGACAAAGAAGTGCCTGAAGAGGTCATGATAGAGAAGCTCCTTACTACTTAGCTAAAAGGCAAAGGGAAGGTAAAGGTTAAGGATCCACTCGGGTCTAATGCTGGAGAGACATCTGATGCTGCCGAGAATGAAGAAGATACTTTCATTAATTTTATTTATGTTCTTAAACTTTTTCATGAGAACAATGATTGCTCTTTTGATTATATTAATAAGATGAACAATTTTGCTTAGTTGTGAAATGTTTCTTTTGATTTCAATATGCATTATTATTATCATGAACCATTCATATTTGACATTAACTCAACAAAAATAAGTTCATTTAATCTTAAAACAGAAGAAAATACAAAATAAATTTTATTGGCATCAAATATAACTACTGAAAAAAGAGAAAAAAATTGAGAGAATATTGAAAAAATACAAAAAAGTGTTTACCTGGAGCTATGAAGACATGCCAAGAATAGATTGTGAAATTGCTAAACATGAAATCCCAAAATATCTAGGGTATAAACCAGTCAATCAGAAGCTTAGAAGGCTTAAACCAGAGTAGGTTGAAAAAGTTAAAGACGAAGTTAGGAAATAGGTAGAGGCTAAGTTCTTAGTAGAAGTATAGTACCCTAAGTGGTTGGTGAATGTAGTTCTTATAACAAAGAAGGATGGAAGAGTTAAGATCTATGTGGGTTACAAGGATCTAAACAAAGCTTGCCTTAAGGATAATTTCCTTATACCTTACATAGATGTTCTAGTTGATAGTACAGCCACTTGTGCCATGTATAATTTTGTGGATGAATATGCAAGGTATAACCAAATTTTAAACAATATAGTAGATCATATTAAAATAGCCTTCATAACTAAATGGGGCATATATGCCAACCGACTCATCCCTTTTGAACTTAAAAATGCAGGTGCTACCTATCAAAGGATGGTGACTAAGATACTAGATGACTTGATTCATAATGAAGTAGAGGTATACGTGGATGACATGACGATCAAATCAATTACTCGAGAAGGTCATTTTGAGGTACTAGAAAAGTTCTTCCAAAGGATTGACAAGTACAACCTTTGCCTTAATATGAAGAAGTGCATCTTTGGGGTCACTTTAGGTAAGTTTTTAGGACATGTGGTAAGCTAGAAAGGTATAGATATAGATCTTGATAAAGCGAGGGCCATCAAGGAGATATTAGTACCCTAGAAGGAAAAGGAGGTTAGAGGGTTCTTAGGGAGAAATTAATACTTAAGCAGGTTCATAGCCAAGTTGACTTTGATCTATGGACCCATATTCAAACTACTTAAGAAGGATCAGCCAGTGGTATGGAATGAGGTTTTTCAAAAGGCATTCGATACCCTCAGGAATATTTGCTACATCTGCCAGTATTAAGACTGCCTCAGGCAGGTAAGCCTTTGATTTTTTATCTAGCCATAGAAGATAGTTCATTAGGGGTAATGATGGCTCAAGAGGATGACTTTGGGATATAGTATGCAATTTACTACCTAAGCAAAAAGTTTCTCCCTTATAAAGTAAAGTATAAAGAAGTTAAAAAGATTTGTCAATAGTCATATGGGCATGAAAGAAACTGAGACACTACTTCCATTCCTATAGGATACAAATATGGGCTAAGTAGAACCCTCTAAGGTATTTACAAGAAACATCCTCACTCCTACGGAAAATGGGAAGGTGGTTGATTTTTCTACAAGATTTTGATATAGAATACATCACTAGGAAAACCAATAAAGGGAGAGCAGTGGTAGAATTCTTGGGTGATCAACTACTAGAAGCTGAAGAGATGACTTATGAATCCCTTGATAAGAACATTACAGCCATAATGGTCTAAAGTTGGTAGATGTATTTTTACAGGCCTATGAACAACAAAAAATCTAGAGTACGAGTGATCTTAGTCACCCTAGAAGAAGAGAAAATGTCATTAGCCAAGAAGCTGAGGTATAAAGTAATGAATAACAAAGTTGAATACGAAGCTTGCATCTTTGGGTTGAAAGCCTTGTTAGCCGTAGGGACCAAATTTAAAGAAGTATTTGGAGAATCGTCTTTGGTAGTCTATCAAGTGAAAGGCGAATGGTCAGTTAAGGAAGAGCAATTATTGCCTTATCTAAAGTGTCTAAAAGCTTTGAATAACCAATTTGAGTTGTGTACATTTGAGTATGTGCCTAGAGAGGAAAACCAACTAGCGGATGCTTTGGACACCTTGGTATTAGTGTGGGATAATCCAAAACTGGTGAGTATAAAGCTTGTGTTAAATTTGAGTTTTGATAAACTATGCTTTACAACTAAATAGATTATGGATAATAAGGTTGATGATGGAAAACCTTGGTACTATGGCACTCAAAACTACTTGGAAAGGTCAGTGTTCCCTAAGGAAGCTACAAAAAAGGACCAGAGGATGATTTGTAAACTGTCAACCCAATTCATTACTATAAAAAGAGTGTTTTACAAGAGACAACCTGATGGAATCCAGCTAAAGTATCTGGATGAAAAGGAGGCAAAAAAGGTAATGAAAGAAGTACATGTGAGAGTGTGTAGAGCCCATATGAACGGTTTAGCCTTAGCCAAGAAAATCATGTGTTAAGGATTCTTTTGGCTCATGATGGGCACTGATTATTTTAAGTACGTCAGAGAATGTCAACTATGCCAATAGTATGCAAACTTAAGGCATTTACCTGTTTCTAAGTTATGCAACCTTACATTGCCATGGCCGTTCATTGTATAGGGTATAGACATTATGGTTATAATCCATCTGCCTACTTCAAATGGTCATAGGTTCATTATAGTAGCCATTGACTAGTTTACCAAGTGGGTAAAAGTGGAATCCTTCAAAAAGATAGATGCAAGGGACATAGCTAATTTCATTGAAAAGAATTTGATATGCAGATATGGTTTTCCTCATCATTTAGTGTTCAATAATGGGTTGCAGTTTTCTGGTAAAACCAACAAAATGCTCATTAAGTATGGAGTTCAACACCATAAGCCTTCTCTTTCTCTACCTCAAGCAAGTGAAGTAGTCAAAGTAGCTAATAAAAATGTCAAAAGAATTCTAGCCAAGACGTTTTAAACTTGTAAAGACTGGGCCAATAAGTTATCCTTCACATTATAGGTTATAGGACCATAGTTAGAACTTTAATAGGGGCTACTCCATTTTCTTTGGTTTATAAGACAGAAGCGGTATTACCAGTAGAAATTAAGCATCAACCCTTGAGGGTAGTTTTAGAAGCTGAGATACCAAAAGAAAATAGGGTAAATAGAGATTTTCATAGCTCAATATACTAGATGGGGATAGGATGTGAGCATACTATCACAATAAGATTTTTCAGGAGAGAATAGCTTGCTCGTTTGGGAAGAAGGTTAAGAAGCATCCTCTAAAAGAGGGAGATCTAGTGTTCAAATAGATGAGGTCAGGAATTCTAGATATCCGAGGCAAGTTCGGTTCCACTTGGGAAGGACCTTTTGTGCTCAAAAAGTTGTTAGCTAAGGGATCTTTCATTCTATCAGACAATGATGCAATGAGTTCAGAGAACCAGTAAACATAGACATCCTGAAAAGGTTTCATGGCTAAGACTAAAAGGAGAAAAAGAAGAGAATAAATGCCCAGTGGATCGAAAATAGGAAAAAAAGATTGTTTTGCTAAAATTGGGTGCCTCGTCAAGGTAAAAACCAAAAAAAAGGCACTCTAGGCAAAAATTAGAGGCCAAGAGAAAATAATTAATCAAGAAAACCCAAGAGGGCTAATTGATGTGTACAAAAATAAAAAAATAAATGCCATGCACAATTCATAACATCATGAATGTATCTGAAAGTAGCATATCCTTTTCATATGTTCCAATTTAAAAAGGTTCAATAAAAGTAAAAACATAATCTGTAATAGTATCTAATCTAGTTTATCTGTATCACATCTCTCTCTATCCAGGTGCCTAACATAAGATAGCGTATTCTCAACTACTTGGCTGGTGACCCATTGCCTGTATAAGGCCAAAGTGGTGAAGTCACAAATGCTGATCTCAGGAATAGTAGTCTTTATAGGGAGTCGAGTCCAAATCTGCCTATAGTACTCTGACACGAAAGGAAAAATAAGGATGCTACCTTAGAAGCCTAATGGACACTTAATGACATTCTGTCAATCCCTGAACTGACAAGCAAAGCAGGCAGTAACATAGAAGGTATCCCAATGCAATCCACATAGAGGGACACATCCATATGCTTTATCTCAAACTACGAAAGTGATGGGCAGCTAGGTACACCTAAACATGATATCATAATCTGTCAAATAGCCCAGCCAGCCAACCCCATCTTAGACTAATAGAAACCCACGCTATAGATGTCTGAATATAACATTTCTCATGGGGTAAGTGCCCATGGCTCTAACTTGAGGAGGAGGCTTTGATAAAAGCTTTAACTTCTCATGAACCCACATTTGGAAAAAAAAAAGTCTCTAAAGTGAGTAGGGTTCATCTCAAGCAAAAATAAGGTAAGGAAATATGTGAAAATCTAAAAAGTCACATTTTCCAATAAGAAAAACTAGTACAGAAAACCCCACAAAGGGTGTAATACCTTCAAACTAAAGACATACCTAAAGTAGTATGGGACTACCAATGAGATGGGAGTGAGGATCATGACAACAACATCTAAAATGATAATGGTCTTTACTAAAATAAGAGCAAAAGGATTGTACCCTCTCCACATACCGTCCACAACACTAAACAATGTATAATCCCTAATCATCAAGTCATCAGTATGCATTAATAGGCACCGAGCAAAGCAGCAGAGTAAAATCACAATAGATTTAAAAGTGGGCACATCGTCAAAGTCATCCAATATATCTATAAGAGGCTCTAAAGAAAAGGTCCTCCCATAAGATACTAAACCTCTAGCCTCATAAGGAAGAATGCAGAGGGCATGAACCACCTCCTTAGGATAATTGGAAACTATAAAAGGCAGACATGGTTGAGTACCAGGGGCAAAACTAGCACCAACAATCATAGCAATTCCTCTATTAAAGGGTACAACTCTCTTAGTGTGTAAACCTAAACACATGGAACCTAGGGTCCAAATATTAGATGGTAGTAAAAATCAAGTTTCTATCAAAGGATACTCTTCTTAAAAACCTCAGATTTGAGTATAGAGCTAGAAGGGTGTTGTTGGGAATTTCAGTTACATGCATCTCATACATAAGCAAAATTTAAAATTTTTAACCAATATATCTGATCTTTTCATGAATTTACAATATACATATTAATGAAAATAAGAAAAATCACCTTTGATTTTTGTTGTATAGTTGATTTTCCTTCTCACCGAGTTGTCGCAAACCACAGTGTCCAAAATCGAATACCTCCAATGAGTAATCCACACTAGAGAAGGAATGAATGAACCAACAATTAGGAGAAACAAGGGCTAGCTGAAATCCCTAGATTTTAGCTTTTGGGAGTGGCAGCTAGGGTTGAGAGAAAAGAGAGAAGAACCTTTTCTTAATTGTTCACACTTATCCCTAATTTCACATCTCTTGGATTTTTATAGTTAGGTTAAAAAAAATCCAACTTCATAATGGGATTGGGATCTTTAAAATTGCTGGAGAATTATCAATTGAGCTACTGGAATTATTTATAATTATTTAGGCTTAATTAAATCCAATTTAAGCCATTTCACAAAAGACTATGTACAAAACCCACAAACTAGGCCCTTTATACATATACTTGGATTTAATTACCCAAATGAATTCCAAATCCAACCAAATTAAATATGTAGGATCCATAACAATTATGTAACATATTTAATTTATTTTGGTCCAAGAAATAGGCCTCCAAGGCCTTTCATTTGGAGTTGGCATGTGGCCCTTCTTTTGGAGGGTTTCTGCACCAACTTCACTTCTCTGGGCCTCTGTGATTCCTCCAATGGATCTATTAATTATTATATCAGCCCTATAACACTTATAGTCCAATAATAATTAATTATGAAATACATTATTTCAATTAGGTCCAATTTTACATAACATTTCTCAAAAGTTTCGCGAACAATTTTACTTGATCATAATTAATTAAACTCTTTAATTAATTATTCTCTTATTCACTTATCTACTCCCATAATAATATCAAACATTATTATCCTTGTTAATTTATCATTTTATCCTTTTCTCTATATGTGTGTGACCTATTGGGTTCCTGTCCATATTGGCAGTATAATATGTAATTGTGAGTTCCATTCAAAACTCACATGATTTAAACTTCTTTAAATCATTTTATCAATCCCTATTTATATTCTTGATACACTATTATACAAGTCATGATTAGCCTCTAGCTAGGTATCATGACTACCCAAATGTTAGGAAAGTCAAGTGGTTTGACTATACCCTTCCATAGAAATGTTACCATGCAATTACTTGTTTCACCACTCTTATCTCAATTAGATTTTGAGTATGGATTTCTGTCAACTCATATAATTCTGATTATGTATGCTCTATTAATTTAACCATTGTTCCAAGAATGCCCTCCATGGATCTCTATCCATCTTGGCATATTACTCAGGCCAGAGATTATCTGAACAAGGCAATTATAAAATCATGCGAGATAACTTCCCTTACTAAATCTAGGATGGTGAATCCTTTGTCAATCACTCAACTATCTTCAAGTAGGTCATGATATACCCAATCTCCTAACTATGTTCACTCCCAGTTGGAAGTAATCAGTTATAGAGTCAAAATATACCACTTGCTACTTAAGATAACTTTGGTGATCTCAAGTCTAAGGATACTTGCACAACCGCTATGAAGAGATTCCTCACTGACATAAATTTAATATCCATGTGAGGATTCTCTTTGCAGGTCTCCAATGAACTTGTTCTTCTAACAAGCATCCACATGTTAGCTTTGATTATCTTCCATAATCATAGTTATGAGAACCATTGCTTGAACCATTCAAGAAGCATAACATGTATTAGTCTGTCCGAATTAACAATGTCCTATCTTGTTAATTCTGTGACTAAGGATATTTAAATATTAACACATTTGCATGCAATAGATACCTCTTATCATGAACACTTTCATGATTGTCTTTGCACTCTGTTTATAATATCAAGGACTTCAATTATTAATTTAAGATTTACAAACTCATGTATTTAAACATAGCATTAATAAATGAATAATGCCTTTTATTAAGAATATAAATTCATACATATGAAATTCATCCTTTTTACATATGCTCTAGGGCATACTCTCTAACATGTGTCCTCCTAGGTTCTCAAGTTATTCAATAATTGGTGTAATTTTATGAGTGCAGAAGTCATGGTAACATGAATTTTCAAATGGTCTAAGTGTAAGAATGGCAAGAAAAATAAATAACTAAAAGAAAAATGACCAAAAAGGAAAAAAAGAAAGGGAAGAAAGAGAAAATACCTGGCAAAAGTTTCCTTGGGAAAGGGAGAAGTCAAAGGCATAAAAACCAAGGAAAGCTAGCACTATTTATAGAAAAGGGATGGCAGATGGCTATCCCTTAAGTAGCGATCCATTTCCAGCCCATCTATCACCTCTGGATGGCCAAAATGCATTTTTCTACATGTTTCTTGCATTACGCACACATATTGTTGCATTTTCTTTTGTTTTCATTTTTATAGGGAACCCAAAAGTTTCATGACCAAAGTAGATAAATTTAAAAGATTTTAGATGCGAAAAGTTAAGAAATTCTAGAGGCATGATAAATTTCAAGGAGTATTTTGGATTTCCAGTAAATATGTGCAACTAAGATAAATAATACATGTATGTAAATATGTTAATAAAATAAAATAATGTAGTGAATATGTAACAAGGACAAAAATAATGTGTTTTAGGTAAATAATGTGAATAGGAATCAAAAATAAAGAAATAAAATTAAAAAGAAAAGAGAAAAGGGAAAAAAGGTCAAAAAGTAGTGACAAAGGGGATGTACTATATGATATGACCATCTATTGCTAGCAAGGGACAGGCTTCCCATCTGTCACTTGAAAATTTGAAAATAAATGACTTTTCTTATTTTTCTTCTTCTTCTTCTTCCTCCTCATTCTTTCAAAATTGCCATTTTTGAAATTCCAACAGCCCTCTTAATTTTTTTGAGCCGTTTGTGCCTAAATTCTCCTAAAGTGATGCACACTTCAGGGAGCTATCTATTTTGATTTTGTCTTGCATTTTCTTTCATCCCCTATTCAGTTCACAAGTAAGTACCTTTTGTGTTTTGTTATTTTGTTAATTTAATTATGCTTTAGACCTCTTTTTCCATTTTTAGGCTTTAGTAGTAGGATAATTTATGTAAGCATGTTGCCTTTAGTTTAGATTTGAATAATGCCTTTAGGAGTTTAACTTAAGTTTATAAAAACTATTTGCATGACACTATAGCTAGCAACAGCCTTATGCATGAGCACATAATTTGTAAACCTTTTTTTTAGCAACTAGTATAAATAGCATTTATCCTCGTACCTTTAAATGCATGTTGTACTTAAGACTAAAATTACACTGGAATAATTTGAGACAAATGCAATTTCCTTTGTTGAAAAACTTAGGCTGTGTTGTTTGGCGACCAATGATGGCCTATGTGTTTATTTAAATTGAATTTTTATGTAGGGGGCAAGCACATTCCTAGCCGGAATGCTATTGAATTTTTGTTAGAATTTACATAGAATCTAAAGTATGTATTATACCTCATTTGTCATGCATGCTTGATAGATCACTTGATAATAGGCTTAGGATGTTGATAGCCTCAAGGACGACTGCCTGTCATGAGGGATGGCCGTCTGTGGTTATAAATTCTAGATTTCCCACATTTTTAGGAATTTAAAATAGGAAGATGAGTTTTAAGGGGATTCCTATTCGAATTTTAGGGGATCAACATCTCTAGATTTGGGAAGATAGAGTTGGAATTTAACTCTAGCTTTACCCTAGGTATAAAAGAAAATTATTTTAGGGCTTCTAGGGGAATGACTCATTGACACAGAGGCAATTCTTAGAGGTGAAGAAAACTAATTTCTCTCTCTCTCTCTTTCTAAGTAGAAAATTCTCTAACAATTTTTTAATCCCTACACACACACACACAAAGAATCATTTGATTTTTTGAAACACAAAGAATACATTCGGAGTGGAGATCTGGACTTCAAGGAATTCAGAGTCAGAATATGTCCTGAGGGTAATCTTCTAGGCTTTTTTTTATTTTCTCTCTCTAAAATTACCATACATGATCATATTAATTATTATTGAAATAATTGTGTTTATATGATGTGTTTCATTGATTTATATGTTTAAAGTCTGATGATGTACAAATTTGGATCAATGTGCACGCTAATGATGTAATCTAATAAGGATTTTTGCCATTATTATATAATTTCAAGCTTTATTTTTATCATGTAGTTTTGTAATTTAATGATTTTTTAGTGTGTTTGATGCATGATTCACAATCATAGTATTATTTTGGCATGTTCTAGGCTTTAATATTTAAATATTTAGGGTTAGTTGCAATCTGTGTAATTTTTGGTTATATTTGCTGCATTCTACTCTATTTTATAAGTGACAAATAGGAAAAAGCTCCCATGAATGGCCGTCTATCAAAGCGACAGACAGGACATCACAGGAGTTCCTTCTCGTCCAATCCTTTATTTAGCTGTGGTTGTCCATCACCCTTTTAGAGGCATCCGTGGCTGATCTTTCAAGCATTTATACATTTATTTTATGTACTTTATTGTATTTACATTATTTCTTTGATTCCTAAAATATTTATTTTTCATTATATTTAATATTTAATTCTGTACATACTTTTATTCTGTAATATATGAGAAAATAAATTATTCTCTTTTCTATATTTTATTATTTATTTGTGTAATGCTAATTTCTTTACCTTTTTTTGGTTTTTTGTGAGTGTGTGCCTTCATTCCCTTTTAGGAGATTTCGCAAGGCATTTTGCCTTGGGATTTATGCCCCAGTTTGCTGATGATCACCACCTATCATTCGGTTACTCCCTTTATTTATTTCATTTTGTTTATTAAATATTTCATCTTTTTTGCTTATTTATTATTTTAATATTTTTGGATGTATTTCATTTAAGGGATGTAATAGTTAGTAAAAAAAGGATTTTTTTGTGCAAGCGTAAAAAGGAAAAGGTGCTCAAGATGATTTCTAAAATAGCATTTTTTGTAAAATATGCATGAGAAAACCAATGTTCATAATCCAAACGAATACCACAATTTATGTATGTATATCATTTTATTCTTATTGATTGTTGGATGATTTGCTTTTGTAATAAGTTTAAGTGGTTGGAATTTATTTATTCATTTATTTACCACTTTATTGTTTTCTTGGGATGTTTATTTAATTTTATAGCTTTGCACTTTGTGAGAGGGGAGAATGGATTAAATTTAAAACTCAATTATAAAACAACACCTAACCAAGGTGGCTAATAAGAGTGATGTCCCGAACACCAATCTCTATCTGGGCATCAAAAGGTCGAGAATCATTTTCTAAAATTTTGTTGGGTGGCAACTCTATGATACCTACTTCTTTTGGGTCCAATAGTAGATGGCTTCATAGGTTGACTACCAACAATAATTTGGCCTTGATCCCTTTTTATTATGAAGTAGTTAATCTATGATTAAAAGAGAGCTTCATTCGGTACCCTAAAAGCGGACCTCTGAGAACCCAACTAGAAATAAACGTAGCTTCGGCATGTGTCACATATAATATTTACAAATTTACATGAATCACTCTAACCTGCACTTGACATTTACAGCTAATAACATTAGTTCCCCATACATTACAAGTTGAATAACATTAACATTAAATTATAAAATTTATTATGAAGTGTGTATCTATTCAAAATATGTAAACAAAATAAACTATACTTAAGACACTCTAGTCCTAGCCTTTGTATTAACCTTCCACCAACAAGCATTGCCAATTGCCGATGAGCAATCCTAACAGAATACTTACATGGATAAAACACCCATGCTAAACTAAAAATCTTAATAGGGAACAATAAACTAAGAACAACTACTACAATGGTTGATACTAAATAAAACATATAAGTAAGATAAGCATGCGATAGAAAGAATTCTATTAGTACATACCATACCGAGAATTAATAAAAATAAGTCCTTTAAATAAACAATAAATTAATGCTTTCAGTTCTATCATTGGGAATTCATATATAAATACTTATATGCATTTATAGATGTCCTTTATGTTTTCACAAGGTCATCAAATACCTGTCATGCAATTTTTCACTGTTAAATTACATTTCACTACAAATGCCTACCTAAGCTCTATGGGTATGGATAACGAGTGCTATAGATACTCAAAGGTATCGATCACATAGATAACCATAGGTATCAAATTTGTAGACCTAAATGGAGCCAAACACTAGCAACTACAATTACCCTCATAGGCATTACTATCTATCCACCACCAAGTACTATACATAAGCATTTCTTCCTTTTTCCATATCATTTCACTCTTAGGATTCATATAATATCAAAACCAATAAATATATACATTTTTTACAAGTAACTATTAAGTCCAGTTACAATTATCAAATAATCAACCCCATACACACACACACACACACATACATACTCGATTCTTATTAATGGACAACATATATTATTGTTCCTTCATATTTAGGTAACCTTCACTTCCCTCAAAGTAAGTTAAAATATCTTGTATGCTTATCATTACTATGCCTAATTTTAGTAACACCCTCATTGAAATCATAAGCATGAAAGTATTTATTATTCATAATGAAATATAAACTTATAACCTTGCTTACACATTATTAATGTGCATTCAAATAGTATGAGCATTAAAGCGTTCAAATACGTGTTACTATTCATGTTTGAATGGTTTTCCAATCACAAATCATACTTTAGTCTCAATTATACATACATGAACACACATATATACTTATATATATACATCTTAATTCAGGGTCTTTAACAACCAACTAAGTGTATTGGAGGTGTTAAGAATGATTACTCAAGTTTGGATAAACTTCTATGTTTATAGTGCACTTATACATAGTAAAATAGGGGAAGGAACCTAACTAAGTCACCATTCAATCCAGCCGACTCATATATCAACAACTAGACCAAAATGCATTAACCCAGCTGAGATAGGAACCATCTTAGTTGGGTTAATTATAGAATTTTAGATTCTGCAGGAGCCACTTCATGCTAACCTTAGGCCAACATTTACTCTATTATATAATACATCACCCATATAATATATTTATACATATATATTTAGGCTATATGCTCACACATAGCCTTAAAATGTGTTTATTTACTTTATGAACTTAATAACATAACATGATATATTTATACTCACTTTTATTTATATTGTTCATATACATGTTCATATGTGTATCTCATTAGGCTACTTTCTTAAGATTAGCACCATATCCTTGTTAAGCACATAATGTACTTTAAAGTCTAATTACATTGCCATATATGTGTAGGATTAATAAGTAGGTTTAGTAAACATATAAATTACATCATAGGCTAATAATTCATTAAGTTTAGGTTTAATTGGTGTTCATATCTCAATGTGAAATCCTATATTTCAAGTATATGATATCATGTTATGTCCTTAAATATGTGTTCACAAAGTTCTAAAAGTGTTCGAAAAAGTTTAAAAGCCATTTTTTAACTTTCGGGTGAGGTTCGGCAAAATTTTGAGATAACATGAAAGTGATCTGATTGAGATGGCACTTGTATAAGCTAGTTTAAAGCATTCTACCAAACTAGAATACAAGTGACCTAGTTGAGATAGCTTTTAACTTTGCTCAGTCGATGTAAAAACCTAAAAATCAATAAATAGAGTTCCCAGGTTCAACTTGTACAACAATTATGACCTATCAAATGTGATTTTCTAGAAAAACATCCCTCTAGATAATTGTTCTTGTAAGGCTCCAATTATGACCCTAGTTAAAAAATACATGATTAAAAGAAATTATATTGATTAAGATCAAATTAAATATGTGAAATTCGAATTTAAGTTGTAAGGCATGTGATGATTATATTTTATTATATGAATTAAATGTAAATTATTTAGCATAAAAATATTTAAGGGTACAATTAAAGTATAGAATAATAAGTTTGGGGTCAAATTGTAAAGGTGTACATGTGGGGTCAATTTTAAAAAGGTAGAAACAAGTTGGGGTTAATGTTATAAGGAATTAAAAGAAAAGGGCTAGTTTCATTACATGCAAATTAATGGAGGACCAAAAGGGAACTTTTCCTTTCCTTTTAAAAAGACTAAACTCATGCATGAGGAGAGAGAATTGTGACCAAGGTATGGGAATTATGTATTTTCCTTGCATACATGTGAACAATGAGGGGAAATATGGAATAGTGTATGAGATCAAGAACAAGAGAACCAAAATTAATTTTTGATGGCTTTAAATAAGAACAATTATGGAAATGGTTGAATGACTTGCTATATTTTTTTGTATAACTTAGGCTACAAAACTCTAATTTAGTTCATTCCAATTGGAAATTCCACATAAGACCTATACCTATATTTTTGTATAAGAAACCTAAGGTTGGTTTTGAGACACCCTAAATCTAAAGCCTTTAACATATAATATACCATGCATTTCAGTCATATTATAATAGGTTATCAATCCATTAAACCATCATTAATCATACTAATGATGCCCTTTAATTAGACAACCCGTACATTAACTAGGTGTTTCACACAACTTCATTAACTTCATTACATATGCATAATGATTCATCATGTAACACATTTATCATATTCATGCTAGACACAATTATCTTAGTCCACATTCATTCTCATGCATAGCATCCAGCATTCCATTATATATATAATCATTATAGCTTCTATATGTATGCACATACTAGCATTCTTACGGTGAGCTAATTACAACATTTATCTTTCATATGGCTTACAGATTTTATATAGCCTTTTATACATATTAAACATGTTAAAGAAACTTATACAAAAATTAACCCAAAATATCCCTACATCAATTCCTATAAGCCGGTGTTGGCCTGTCCTGATGTAGAGAATGTTCCCGTGTAAAAGCCTTTACTACAGAACCTACACATATAAAATAACCCGTGTTAAACTATAAAGCTTAATGGGGATAATAAAAGTGAATGATAATCACTCACAGTGGTTGTTGGAAACATATAACATATGATAACTGAAAATATTAAAATAACATATTCGAAATAAATATATAACAAAATATATTAACATAAATAACAATGTAACCATATATTGAATTTAGCATACTTGAATTTAAACATATCAAAAATAAGCAGTACATAACATATATAAATATAACATATGCATTAAAAACCACAGCTAAACATATTATTTCATATATCATATGCTTTATCTGCACTATAATTAATTATGATGCATTTACACTATAATTTAGCCTGCTTAAGTTTTAAAGGTGGATAACGGGCACGGTGGATACCCGAGGATATTAAAATGGTGGATATCCGAGGATATAAAAAATATAGACCCAAACGGGGTTGACTGTATGGTGGACCAGTCAAATGGACCCAAACGGGGTTAACTTATGAGTGCAAGCCCTAGCCCCAATATATTGTTATAAAATGTAAGGCCTCTAACATGACCCTAATTTAATTTGCATATTATTGTAATTAAGTAAAGGGGTAAATTAACATGTTATTATGTTAATTGCATGAAAATATAATAAAAGAGTATGGTTTAATGTTAATTAAGGATGCAATTGAGGATAAAGGTATTAATTTGGGGTTAATTGGTATTTTTGGCATTTTGGTGGCCAATTGTGTAGAGAAGCATTTAATTCAAGGTTAAATTGAAAGAATGCTTAAATGGTTAGGTTAATGTTTGAAAAAGAATTAGTGGAGGGGTTAAAGTCTAACATGCATAAAGGCTTGTGGCATTTGTGTGACATGCAAAATGATGAAGGACTAAAGAGGAGATTGTCATGTGGGTATAAAAGGCTTGGGTTAGAGAATTTGATTGTGAGAATCGGCATTTGTTGAGAGCAAAACCAGAAATTCATCTTCTTCTTCCTCTTTGATTTCCATAGATTTATCTCAAGCATTTAGATGTTAATGGTGCATGTTGGTTAATCAAGAGTTTAAGGCTCTAAGCTAAGGTAATTAAACTCTCATTTTAACACTTCATCATCACCATCTTCTTCTTCATTTTTCTGTTGACTGAGAATATGTCGTTTGCTGGAAATGTATGTTCATGGTGATGGTATTTATGAAGGAGAAGAGGAAGGAAGAAGGATCAAAGGAAAGGGAATTGATAGAGGTTGAAGACATTGGGTTTATCAGCCAAGGTATAGGAATTTAGGCCATTCATATTGCATGTAAAAATGGATTACTGGAAGTGAATAGAATTTACAGAATTGAATTTACGTTTTTCTGGAAGTTTATCGTTGAAAGGTTGAAGAAGACAGACTTGCCGAGTCGTGAATGACTTCACGAGTCGTGAACATCAGTCTGACTCGTGAAGCTCTTCACGAGTCGTGAAGTCGAGTCTTTCTTCTTCACTCGTGAGCTTCTTCACGAGTCGTGAAGTTCAACTTTTCTTCCTCACTCGTGAGCCACTTCACGAGTCGTGAAGTATAGTTCCTTCTCCACTCATGAACCCCTTCACGAGTCGTGAGAATCACCTTATTTGCTTCACTCGTGAATCCCTTCACGAGTCGAACTCCTCTTCACGACTGAATGACCTGTCTTGAATGTTTTGCTCATAAGTTGAGTTATAGAACAGCAAATTGAGTGATTCTTTTTGCATTGAAAAATAGACTTCCATACCTATATTTCACATGAAGAAACCTAAGCTTAAATCTGTCTCTATGTACATGTAATCTATAGTTGAATCCGGACTAGTTTTCTAGACTACTCTATGTAACAGAAATGGCTAGTATGAACAGATTGTTGCTACACTTGATAATATGATTCTTTAATTGATTGAGACAGCTATTTGCTTATGTGATAGAAAGTTAAATGTATAATGCATATAAAATGACTGTCAATGAAGGAATTGTATGCATACACATGCGTTCATTTGTGAATATGAATAAAGACTAGAAAGGAATTGTCGAACCCATACATGTAAATCTTATGACATGTAAGTGCACCTTTTTATATGCACTTGTGATATGAAAAAGAGAATAATAGCATGACCTTGGCATGTGTATATGCCATATGAAAACATGTTGATATTTTGTATAGCACATGACTTGAATGATGATAAAGGTATATATATATATGTGTTGGAAACATGCTCATGAGAATAAATTGACTATATGCGAATGTACCCACAGGTATGTGCATTTATGATTATGTATATGAGTATATGAGCATGTAATTGCCTATGAGATAGAAGATGAATTAGCATGACTATGAACATGTGAAATGCTTAATGAGGGCATGATCAAGTCTATGATATGATGATTATATGTCATGCTTATATGATATGATGCAAATGATATAGTCATACAGATATAGATGAGCCATATATATATATCTTGGCATATGAAATGTGCATGTACCTGATTATGCACCAGAGAATTCACAGGTTGATAAGACTATGCATATGTGCAAACAGTATACTATGAATACAGTATTAAAATGTGAATTGAACACGAATATAGTTCCGCCTGCGATAGAGTTTTAGATGTGGATAGATAGGCGCCTATAGGGAAATTGCAGCTGCCATAGTTGGCCCATTTGGGTCCATAGTTTATGATCCCGTTTGGATCATGATCAGCCCCGTTTGGGTTGATAGGCTACCCCGTTTGGGTATGCTTGACCGGTCCATAGTACAGTTGGCCCCGTTTGGGTCTATAGATTCGATATCTTCGGATATCCCTCATTTGATACCATTGTGTATCCATAGTTCCCGCATCCACTGATAAAGCTAAGGCAGGCTAAATGTTATTCATAGTAATGATCAAAAGTAAACAGTTAAAGTTATTTGACTAAAGATTGATATGTGGCTTATATTGTTGGTTTACCACAGGAATTATGCTTCAATTGAATATGTTCACTTGGAATATTGCCATCTATATGAATTATGGAAAAAGAAATATGTGTTTCTCTCTTGGGTACAATGCTTATGTACATGAGAATATGCTTATGCTTTAAAGTATATGTTATTGTTGCCATGTTATGTTGGACATGTTGATTATAGTATATGAACATATTGTATATGTGTATGTTTTGATGGCCTTGTGTATGGCCATCCATCTGTAGATATTCCCCACTAAGCTCTATAGCTTAGCACGGGTTATTTATCCGTGTAGGTACCTTCTAGAAAGAATTTTGCTCAGGGACGTTCTCTGCATCAGGAAGGGCCAACCATCGACTTATAACCTTGATGTAGGATGTTTTTTTTTTTGTAATACAGCTATCATATGTTTTGTATAATGTCCAGTCATATTTTGATATGTATATAACCTATGTGGGATAATGTAACTCACTAGTAGTAAAGCTACGAAAGAACATGTGTGCATGTGATATGCATGAAGAAATATCCACATAGTTAGTATGCATGATACTAAGCATGAAATGAAAAACAGGAACAGACAGGTGGCATAAATAATAGTATATGAAATCGTATGGCATGATTAATGGCTAAGTGATGGTTAATTGAACATGTAGTATGAGCATGATTAATAGTATTCATGATACATGTGATAATAGGGTATTTGCATAAGGGGTGCTACATAAAATATTTAAGTTAATAAACGGGGCATTTATTTTATCTATTGTATTCCTGTGCATATTAATTGATAGAACTATCCAAGAATGTTGTTTCAGTTTAAGTTATTATGTATAAGGCACATGGTTGTAAGACCTTGAAACAATTGAGACTTCATTCTAAATATCCCTAGTTAGTCATAGTTATAGGAATAACAAAAGAATTAAGACTAGTATGCTCTCTCTGATAAGTTGATTTCTGTCTTACAGATTATAAGGACTAGAGTATCAATCAGAGATCATAGATACAAGTTTAAAACATGGTATCTGGATTCGATCCATTCATAAGAACATTACATGGTACAAGTCATAAGTGTTTCTCATGTGCAAGTTTTGCATCAGAGTTTTTAGACCTGAAATCTCCATGAAACTCTTTATGAATTACTGTGTACTTTGACATACACCTAACGTACTCATAACAGGGCGACAAGTATGGGTATGATTGGACATCCACTAATTCATGTTAGAGAGCATGAGAGAAGTAAAGGGATTACCCCTCTCAATAAGAGAGAAAATATCATCAACCACTTGATCGGTGAACTGAGAAGTGTATGGCCATACCGAGATGAAATAATAAGAAATCATTATTTATCTGAGAGTTCAGTGTCACTGGAATATCGAGAAAGGAATTAGTATATATAAAGATAACTGGTTCCATACCTTCTATTAATTCTAATTTTTAAGGGTAAGAGACTATGCAAAATTGCACTAGGTCACTAAATGTCATTTGCATTTTCATTTAATTTGGAATGCTATAATATCTTGCTAAAGAATATATATAGCCTTTGATTTAATTTATTAATTCATTGCCAATATTAAATGGGCCTATAGGATCGCACACAAAGCATTGGTCTTAAAATATTTAAATAGTGTATTAGGCATTAATTTGGGCTTTTATTTAAAGTCAAATTAATGTATGTAATGGCTATTAAAACTATTTAATGGACCTTGGTCCATAAGAGAGAAATTCAGCCCATAAGGTTTAATTTTAATTAATTAATTATCTTGGATTAATTAAATTAATTGAGTATTAAATCCTAATAGCATTTGAATCAAAATAAAACACCTAATTAGGAGAGAGTGTGGCCGAAATTCAAAGGAATATCCTAGTGAATTTCGGCATGTGCACAATCCCTAATTAAGTGATGGATTTTTTATTAAATGTCTTATGCCATTTTAAATTCAGTTGAATTTAAAACTAATAGGATTTGAATCAATTTAAATGAATTAATTAGGAAGTAATGTAGGCTGAAAATAAGACCTAAAATCAAGGGAATTTCAGCTATAACAAACTTCTTAATGTAGTGATATAAATTGATTAATTATTTTTTGACCTAGGTGACAATTTCTCTCTAGTATCGCCACTCTCAAGAGAAAGAATTCTTTCTTCATCTCTTGTGTTCTTGGGCAGCAATAGCAACCTAAAAGAAGAACAAGATCAGATCTTGTGGCTTCAAAGCAATCCCATTACCAAAAGATTGGAGCTAGCACTCTTGTTTTAAGCCATCTTTGTTAGTGTGTGTGTGAGCATAGAGAGGAGTGGCGTAAAGGCAGCTCTTTTGGCATTGGTGATCAAAATCCAAGGCATATAAGTCCATCTTATTTGCTAGTGGTCATCATCAAAATCAAGTTTTGAAGTGCATCTAAGGTTGTAAGTTTTTCAAAACCCTAAAATTGTATGATTCAATTCGTTGTTGCATATTGCATGGCATGTATGATCTAAATTTTTAATTTTTCCGCTTAGTGATCATCATATATATGCCATGTGATATCCCTTCACAACTAACAACCCAAACGGGACTGTACGTGATCCAAAAAAATTAACTATACTTTAGACCTAAAAAGGTTAAAGGTGGTAGCTACAATATCCCTATAGGCGACTATCTATCCACAGTTGAACTAATAGCAGGCAATATAGTTTTCAAGTTCATTTAATACATCATGCTTGTACTTATATTATGCACTTTTTCACATGCATGTGATCATATCATAATACATAATTTTCTAATGTATAAACATGTATTCGTGTATTCTTATAGTAATACAAGTACCTGTATTTGAATATACATATCATCATGATCATATACTAAGCATCACATGTGTTCATAGTCATGCTAAAGCATCACTTATTTCATAGTATAAGTGCATGTTTATATACACATTTACTCTATCGCAGATGTACATAAAAGTAAGTATGTTTGCATATAACAAGTTTGTTCATAAGTTGATCATATATGAAAGTCTAAAAATATATATAACATTATCAATAATCATATCATATGCTATACATAATTCAATGTGTTTCCAAATGGGCACACATTTAGCTTAATAACACGTAATTAAGGTATACATATATAATCATAACTTGATTTATATCCTTTGATACATGTATTTCTATATTAGAAATTGCTTAATTTACAATAAAAATAGTTTAGATAATCATTACTATCCATTTGGGACCTTTAAATGAAGTTTAGCTGAAATATAAAGGGGTCACGGTTACTAGGTAATACCTAGTAACCATGAGATAGGTTACATTTCAATTCTAGACTGAAAACTGGACTATCTCATGGTTACTAATAAAAACCTAGTAGCCGTGACATAAAATCTATCCAAAGGCAGAATTACAGATTCAACTTGTATCACGTTTTTTACCTATAAAACACATTTTTAGCAAACACTTCCTTCTAAAAACTTGTTTTCCTATGTTTCTAGTTTCTAGAAAATCAAAAATCATTTCAAAATCACATCTATAACTCAAGATATTCACATTTTTTTATTACTATTCTTAGGGACAGTATAATGAACAGGTCCGAATTCAAGCTAAAATTTAACATGTTTAAAGACAATTGTAGGCTTAGCTTCCCGCTTATAAATTGTATATATTTATGTCTATTTTGCATAGGAAATAACCTCAGAACATTCTGACCAATGTACACAAAGATATAACATTTTTACCACAACCTATTCCAGAATCGGAATTAACAGTTCATCTAAAATTTAATAAATCATATGAATTATTTAAAGGTAGAATTAAGGCTAGGTTCCTTATACAATTTTGTAGGCATATGTCTTTTATAAATTTAAGAATTTGAATGGTCTCAATTATATGTTTCTATTTCAACTTATGCTAGAATTACAGTCACTAAGTCAAACGATTTCATGGCACTTCTACAAGCAACACTTCACAAAACTTGTTCTCTTTTTAATTGATCCGAAAATTCCAATCATTCACAACATATTCTAACAAAATCATCCACAAGCAATTAAGAAAACCCTAATCTCATACCTTGGCTGAAGTTCTCCCTAGCCTCAATTTTGTGCTTTCCCTTTTCCTTTACTCTTTCCAACTTCTTCTTGTCCTTTAACAACAATTTCATCCATTAACATAACTTCTAGCATTTTGATCAATCAAACACTCACAAGATCAAGAAGGAGATGAAGAAAAAGATGATGAACTATCAAATTAAGATATTTACCTTATAGTTTTACACTAATGATCTTGATTAACCAACATGTAATGATTTCTTCAAAGTTTTCTTAGAGGAATTAACCATGAACACAAAAGATGAGAAGAAGAATTTTTGTAACCCACTCAAGAATTCCGTCCCACATACCTTTTCTCTTCACAAAATTAATTATTTATATTAGCAAGGGAAGACTCCCTTTTTGGTCCCTTAAAAAGTTGCATGTCTTACAATAACCTCTCAACTTTTTGCATGTTTCACATTGACCCTCCATTAAATATTTCTCTTAAATCAACCACTAAATTCTTTCTTTAATCACATTTGTCCCTTAAAATGCCATATTTTTTAATTGACCCCTAATTAATACTTCATGTTTCAATTACAACCTTGAACATTATTAAACCAAAATAATAATTTAATTTCTTCATGCCATTAATATATTATAAATAATTCATCACTTGCCCCATACCTTATGTGAAATTCACATTTATAATTTAATCTTAATCAAATAAAATCCTACTCAAAACATGCATTTTCAATTAGGGTCATGTTAGGAGGCTCACAGGTTTTGCCTCTATGTAGCCTTAATCTTTAATTGAAATTAAAAGTGAACTGCTATCAATTTTAGTAGATAGTTTGTAGTACTTTAAGTATAATTGATTGTATAGATGTCAAAATGATATAAGGCCACTTTCTAGTTAAATTAGGCTTATATGTCTATAATTTATATGAAGAAAGCATAAATTGATTCTATTTCTAAGAATGTCAAAAATTAACTTGAATTCAGAATAGTTGATAGCAGTATTTCAAAAAATAGTTCATAGTATTTTTGCGATATAATGAGATTTAGATATGATAATTAGGTAATTCTAGTTGGGTTATAAAATAAACCCCCATATCTACCTTTTCTATAAGAAAGCAAAGTTTAAATATACCTCTAAACCTGCATAAATTTAATTTGAAAACTGGAATCCTACGCTACCTACCATAATGAATGGTTATTGGTAATTTCTAATTATCTTAAGTTATAAAAATGATATTGCAATGATTTTTGATGTTACAGAAACTAAAAAAGATAGTAGAACAATTTTCTAGAAGGAAACTTTGGCTAAAAATGTTGTTTTCTAGGTCCTAAATTGATAGTAAAGTCCATCTAAAGCTTTTTAAATAATTATAGAGCATATCTTGACATAGAAATAAATATAATGCGGGACACATACATTAAATATTTGATAATATCATAGTATAAAGCAATTTACATGATCAAAAGTTGAAATAAGTACATAGAAATTATAAGCTAAGGTAAATTATTATTTACCTATATATATATGATAACATGATAATGATATAATGTGATGGTTATATGGCATGCTTATATGTTGTTATGCCAAATGTATAGTCACAAGGATAATGTGAAGCAAAGTGTTGAAACATGAATAAATGATTAATAAAACATGATATTACTTGTTGAGTATGCAATGGGATTACATTCTAAAACATTGGGAATAAAGCATATTATATGGCAAGTTTATAAACAGGTATGCACTATTACTTAATTGAAATGGCATGATTAAGCATATGTGATGTCACATGTTAACATGCTAAAATATAGGTCTATAGTGATATAGGCTTAATTATAGAAATCTTATTAAAGTATATGATTGCAATGTTATATAAGACTAGGTATACAAGTGTATACACTAGAGATGGTGTATCTTATCATGTGACTGCTTACATGAGCAAATTATATAAATTGTTTTATGAATTATGCATATATGTTTATGCACTAGAGAAGATATATTTTTACCTTATTATGTATATATGCAACTGGTATAATATAAGTATAGTCTTGATATATGAAATGAACATGAACATAGTATTACTTGCAAATATAGTTCAAATATGGATAGATAGGCATCGATAGGGATAATTGCAACTGCCACGGTTTGGCCCAATTGGGTCTAGAGTATAGTTGATCCCATTTAGATCATGAACAACCCTGTTTGGGTTGTTAGCCGATCCCTTTTAGGTCTGCTTGACCAGTTTAGAGTATAATTTGGTCTCGTTTGGGTCTACCGTTTTGATATCTTTAAATATCCACCATTTTGATACCTTAGTGTATCTACAGTTCCTGTTATCCACCTTAGAACTAAGGCAGGCTAAATTCTACTTATAGTACTGATCACAGTTCTTGAATCAAAGCATGACTTGCTCAAATATTTTTATTAGACCATATGATTGGTTTGATTATAGAAATTATGTCTCAAATGTAAATGTTCAGATGAGTAATTGCCAACTATATGAATTATGTATATTGGGATATTTGTTGTCCTCGTTGCTTTAATGCTTATATACTTGAGATATTGTTAATGCCTACAAACTTGTTATCATTGATATGTTATGTTACATGTGATACATATTAATTGAGTATGCTGATGACCACTGTGAGTGGTCATCCATCATGAGTTATTCCGTACTAAGTTTTATAGCTTAGCACGAGTTATTTTATCCGTGTAGGTTCAGTAGACAAGACTTTTATTCAGGGACATTCTCTGCATCAGGAAGGGCTAACTCAAGACTGATAGGAATTGATGTAGGGAGATTTTGTACTAATACTTTAAAATGTTTTGTATTATGGCTAATGGGCATATGAGGATGTATTTAATATATGTATAATGAATTGTAACCAACTCATAATATGACTAAGCAAGAATATGTGTGCACGTAATACCTAAAGTAACATATACATAACATGGTATGCATGATGCTAAACATGAGAAGTATGCGACCAGTCAAAGTATCACCCATATGTTTATATAATGTAGCATGATATGAGTAACAATAACATGATGACTATATGATTGATGATATACAGGCATGATAGTAATGAAAGGTATGATTAAAATGATTAAATGGATGTGATTAATGGAGGTGTTACAATTTTGGTATCAGAGCCTAGGTTTAGCCTTTTTTAGGTAATAAAAACCTAGGATTATATAATATGGTATAGTGTCTTGTGTTAATGTAAGCCCTAGCCCCAATACATTGTTATAAAGCATTTAATTTAATAAATGAGGCATTTGTTTAATCTATTGTATTCCTGTGCATATCAATTGATAAAACTATCCAAGAATGTTGTTTCAGTTTAAGTTATCATGTGTGAGGCACATAGTTGTAAAACCTTGAAACAAATGAGACTGCATTCTAAATATCCCTAGTCAGTCATTGTTATAGGAATAACAAATGAATTAAGACTTGTATGCTCTCTCTAATAATTTGAGTTCTATCTTACGAATAATAAGGACTGGAGTGTCAATCAGAGATCATAGATACATGTTCAAAACATGGTATTTGAATTCGATCCATTCATGAGAATACTACATGTTACAAGTTAAAAGTGTTTCTTATGTGCAAGTTTTGCATCGGAGTTCTTAGACCTAAAATCTCTATGAAACTCTTTATGAATTACTGTGTACTTTGACATACTCCTAACGTGCTCCTAACAAAGTGGCAAGTATGGGTATGCTTGGGTATGCACTGATTCATGTTAGAGAGCATGAGAGAAGTGAAGGGATTACCCCTCTTGATAAGAGAGAAAATATCATCGACCACTTGATCAGTGAACTGGGAAGTGTATGGCCATACCGAGATGAAATAATGAGTAATCATTATTTATCTGAGAGTTCAATGTCACTGGAATATCAAGAAAGGAATTAATATATATAAGGGTGACTAGTTCCATGCCTTATATTAATTCTGATATTTAAAGGTAAGGGATTATGCAAAATTGCATTAGGTCACTAAATGCCATTTGCATTTTCATTTAATTTGAAATGCTATAATATCTTGCTAGAGGATATATATAGCCTTTGAATTAATTCATTAATTTATTTTCAAAATTAAATGGACCTATAGGATCGCATGCAAAGCATTGGGCTTAAAATATTTAAATAAAGTATTGGGCATTAATTTGGGCTTTTATTTAAAGTCAAATTAATGTGGATAATGGGTATTAAATTGCTAAGTGGACTTTGGCCCATGGAGATTGAAAAACACGGAAAAAGGAGTGAATAAATTAATTAATTATTTATCTTTAGATAATTAAGTTAATTAAATTTAAATTCCTATATGTCTTTGAATCAATATATACCACTTAATTAGGAAGTGATGGAGGCTGATTTTACTACCTAAATAATAGTAAATTTCGGCACACACAAAACCATGAGCTAAGTGATATAAATAAATAATAAGTAACTTTGCCATTTAGGTTTTTCTCTCTCTAAGCCACCACTCTCAAGGGAAAAGGACTCTTCCTTTTTCTCTTGGATTTTGGGCAGCCATTGATGAACCTTAGAAAGAATAAGATCAGGTCTTGTGTCTTTAGTTTAACACCCATTGCCAAATACTCCAAGATTAGAGCTAGTACTCTAGTTTTAAGCCTTCCTTGCAAGTGTGTGTGTGAGCATAGAGAGGAGTGGCGTGAAGGCAGCTCTTTGGCATTGGTGTTACAAATTTGAAGCATATAAGTTCATCATATTTTCTAGTCATCATCAAAATCAAGATTTAAATTGCATCTAAGATTGTAAGTTTCAAAACCCTAAAATTGCATGTTTTCGATTCTTATTGTGAATTGTGCATATATAAACATGTCATGTGATTGCTTACAAGAGCAAATTGTATAAATTATTTTATGAATTGTGCATATATAAACATGCACACTAAAGAAGATATATTTTTACATGATTATATACATATGTAATTGGTATAATATAAGTACAGTCTTGATATACGAATGAACATGGAAATAGTATTGCCTACAAATAGAGTTCAAATGTGGATAGATAGGGGCCTATAAGGATAATTGCAGCTGCCACAGTTTGGCCCAATTAGGTATAAATTATAGTTGATCCCGTTTGGATCATAAATAGCCCTATTTGGGTTGTTAGCTGACCCCGTTTGGTTTAGCTTGATTGGTCTAGAGTATAATTTGGCCCCGTTTGGGTCTACCGATTTGATATTTTCGGATATCCACCGTTTTGAAATCTAAGTGTATCTACAGTTTCTGTTATCCACTTTTAAAACTAAAGCAGGCTAAATTCTATTTATAGTACTAATCACAATTCTCGAATCAAAGCATGACTTGCTTAAAAATTATTATTGGACCATATGGTTGGTTTGATTATAGAAATTATGTCTCAAATGTAAATGTTCAAATGAGTAATTGTCAACTATGTGAATTATGTATATTGGGATATTTGTTGTCCTCGTTGCTTTAAGGCTTATATACTTGAGATATTGTTAAAGCTACAAACCTGTTATCATTGATATGTTATGTTGCATGTAATACATATTGATTGAGTATGATGATGACTGCTGCGAGTGGTCATCCATCATGAGTTATTCCCCACTAAATTTTATAGCTTAGCACGGGTTATTTTATTCGTGTAGGTTCAGTAGATAAGACTTTTGTTTAGGGACATTCTTTACATCAGGAAGGGCCAACTCAAGACTGATAGGAATTGATGTAGGGAGATTTTGTACTAATATTTTGAAATGTTTTGTATTATGGTTAATCGGCATATGAGGATGTATTTAATATGTGTATAATGAATTGTAACCAACTCACAATATGACTAAGCAAGAACATGTGTGCACATAATACCTAAAGTAACATATACATAACATGGTATGCATGATGCTAAACATGAGATGAAGTATGCGAACAGTTAAAGTAGCACCCATATGTTTATATAATATAGCATGATATGAGTAAGGTAACATAATGACTATATGATTGATGATATACAGGCATGATAGTAATGAAAGGCATGATTAATATGATTAAATGGATGTGATTAATGGGGTAATAGTACGAGGGTGTTACAGTTCTACTATATCTCTAGTTTCCACATAATCTAAAGTCATGCAATTTGAACAACTATACAAGGAGATATACCAAAAAATATACAAACTGCTCTAATTGATAGGGCAGCAGCCATTACAAAATTTCAAGCTAAAATTCAATAAATTTAAGGGTAAAATACATTTTCAATTTTTTTTTAAATTTTTAGATCTATGTCTTAGCTTTAATCTTCAGCAATAATCACTCCATTTGAATATCTATAGAGCATATTATGGTTTACACATTAAAATTGGTTCAAGTGGACCCTATGATAGAATTTCACTAGGTCATTTTTTAAGACATTAATCACCATTTTCATGCATTTCAACATCATTATGATCTCTAACATCAATTATATATCATTTACAATACAATCCCAACTTAATTCAATTTAAAAACACACTAAGAAAAATATGAGATTCCCATACCTAAGGTGCTCTAATTTTCTCTTCAATCCTTGACAGCCTCATACTCTTGCTCTCCCCTTTTTTTTCTAAGTTCTCCTTCTATAATAATAATCATCATTTTACTCTTGTTAATCTTCATTTGTCTCACTTAAATCAGTTTTGCAAAAATTTGAAAAAACGAGGAGAAGAAACATCAGAATAAGCTCACCTTATGTTGTTTTAACCTTCAAGTTATCTCTATTAAAATTTTTTAAACTTACAAATAAGAAAGGAACCTTAAAATGGAGAGGATGGCAGTAAACCAAAATAAGAAATACTGAGAATGAGTTAATCCTTAGCAGGCTGCCTCTCCCTTTCTTAATTATCCACTTTCCATTTCCTTATAGAAGTCTAGGTGGCAATCTCTTATGCTGCCACTTGTGACTACAAGGGAAAATTCCACTACACAACCTTAAAAACTTTATTTTCTAAATCTTTTCTCACACTTATTAATTGATTCAATTTAGTCTTCACTTCAAGCTTCTTAATTATACACAAACATATCAAATTGCCAATTCACTAAATTACCCCTACCTTTCCTCATAATACCCTTTGGGCACATTTGGTTCATTGGATTGCACATAAGATAGTATAATATAGTATAAGCTAATAAAACTATGGTGTTTGGAAGGTTTTTTAAAAAATTAATGTAGCGATAATATAATACATCATAGATCTCATTATTTCACATACACTATATAAAATAATACATCATAAACCGCTGAGTTTGTATAATACAGTAAACATCATATTAATACTAAATACCGCCCCATCACCATCGCCGCTGCCACCGACACCACCACCACTATTGCCATCACCACTGCCCCATCCACCACACTGTCGCCGCTGCTGCCGCGTCACCACCTAAAGGTGAGCATGAATCAGTTAACTAATCAATGAGGAAAAAAATTAACTAGTCCATTAATATCGATTTTTTAAAATTACTAACCATTAACCAATCCGTTACATTCAGCTAACAAGTCCATCGATTTCAATTTTTCAGTTTGATTAATCAATATTTTTTGGTTAACCATTAAAATTTATATCATAAAATTATAAAAAAAACCAGACAAAGTTCAATTTAATTTCAAATGTGCAAAGTAATCTAATATAAAAATTACAAAACAAACATAATTTACTAGCCAAAATTCATGTTTTATAAATTAATAGCTAATATTACAAAATAGATTTGATATTTGTTGAAAATTAACGTGCTTGATTTTAAGTCAAATAAAAATTTGGATAATGTGAAATGTTATAACATAAACTCTAAAATATAAGAAAATATAATTAAATGCTATTAAATAAAATATGAACACTAATATATGATAAAAAATATATATATAAAAGTTAATTGGATATTATATATAAATATTGCTATATAATTAAAGAGAATGATATAATATAAATTTAGTTTAAAGAATTATATTATTTTATAAGAAAATATAAAAAATTAAGGTATAAACATAAAACATAATTTAATTATATTTTAAAGTATTATTTTATATAAATTTTAGAGAGAAATAGAAAAAAAAATTGAAAATATAAAAATAAAAATATAATGTATATGTGTGTGTGTGTGTATGAATGAATCGGTTAATCGTGTACTAACGATTAACTAGTACTTAAAAACTTAAATCGTAATCATTAAAAAAATATAAAAATTAAAAATCGTAACCGAATTTATCGGATCAATTAACCATAAAAATCTGTTCGATTTCGGATTGATTTTATGGTTAACCATATCTTGATTATATGTAAGATTTGATTATACATAAATAAAAAGGAGTTTGTTAAAATAATCAAAATTTTCATAACATGTTACCATAAAATTTCTACTTAAAATAAAATGGTATCAATATTTGAAATATTTTTTCGGTATTGATCATAATTCATAAATAATAGCATAGAAACTCTCCAATAACGCGTTATTGAATGACGGTTTGGGAATAATGGTAAAATCAGGTCGATTACCTTGCAATTATGAAATGACCAATAGTAGAGGTTGATGTAAATAATGAATTAGGATAAAGAACTAAAAACCAAATAAGTAAAGCCCGTTTTCATAAAATATGTCACTTAAGACCAAAAATAAATAAATTAGGATCACTCGTGCAAAATATGTTATATGTCCATCTTTTATTGATCTTAATGCATAAATGCATTAAAAATAATAAATACATAAACCATCAAAAAATTTTAAATACTAATTAAAAAGTATAAATAAGAATGAAATTTTCAAATTTAGAATCTCATAGATTTATGTCCAAATTAATCCACAGGATAGCGACTCTATTAAAACGCTTCATAGAGAGAAATGTTTTCACAAAAAAATTATGAAAGGGTTGATTTTTACCCGTCATTCTCTTGCAGAGAAAAAATAAATCCCTTCCTTTAATAAAATTAGATATCCTACTAGCCATAAACATCTAAAATTATATAGCAATTTGACGATCTCAATTAAGATCATACAAATTGCACCCTTGAGAATTTTTTGTTTTTATTAATTTTTATTTTTATTTTTTTGACATTACACTTAAAAGCAAATAAAAATTATAACATCGGGGTCAAAGTGAGATGTTAGCAAAATATTGGGGGTTTATTTGAAAGAAGGCATCAAAATTAACATCAGTAGTAAGTTGCAATTTTAAAATGTTTTTGGAACGTATAAAATCGACCAAAAATTAAACGTTAAGGTCAAAAGTGAGATTTTAGGTAAACGTTAGGGCGTTATGGGGTTATTTGAATAAAACATAAAAATATGCGCTCCAGATCCAAAATAAATTCAAAATAACTATTTTTTTCGCTAATAGGAACTAAAATTACTAAGACCCACACGTATAGTGTGTCGCTTAACTAACTAATATTCCCAAATTCAAATTCCACTTCTCTGTAACGGATACATTTCTCTATCCTTCTCTCGGCTCTTCTCCTTCTTCTTCGCTGCCTTGCCCAGGCCCTAACACAGGCTCTGCTCTCTCCCTCTCTCTCTCTCTCTCTCTCTCTCTCTCTCTCTCTCTTTCTCTCTCTGTTCTGTGTGTGCAATTTGATTCACCATGAAGCATCCAAGAAATGCAATCTTGAGAGAAGCACATACCTATGGCGATTTCCTGTTACAGTTTCCGAGCTCGCACAAATCCAAGCCGTCTCCGCCTCCATCTTCTTCCCGAAGGCATAAGTTCTCCAAAGAAAACGCGTCGCCTTCAGATCTGAACTCGATGCCACTCTCAGATCAGAAACCCTCGTCTTCACCGGCTGCCAAGTTGAAGAGTCTTTTGCCACCTAGGCCTCCATCCTCCAACCCTCTCAAACGCAAATTGTGCATGGAAACAGTGCCAGAAAATGCGGTTCTAGATTCTGGCGTTAAGGTTGCTATTTCTCTGTTTTCCAGTTTTGCTCTTGTAGCTTTCTATTGCATTCTTTTTTTTCAGCTTCGGTTTCCTTTTTTGCTGCTTTTACTGCCTTTTTTATTTTCCATATTTATGCTTCTAGGTTTTTAGAGTTTGTCGAGGAAATCGATGAGATATTGCTGGGCATGCTTCTTTTTGTAAGATAGAAAATTAAGATGACTGCTTAGATAATGTGAACTGTTTGTTTTATTTAGTTCAATTTGTATTTCCGATATGGGCCTCTTTTCCATACTCGTATGCGCTCGTGGTTCCGAATTGAGTTGTGGGTTTCTTTTGGTTTTTGAAGAAAATTTTTTTTAGGTTTAGCTCGTCGTCTTCCCTTCCCACCCAATTATTGCTACATGGCACTGCTCTATTAGTTTAAGACAAATGATTTTGTCTATTTATTAATTTGCATCTTCTATCACTCCTATTTTTACTTATTTTCTTTTGTGTCTTCTGATTTTTGACAAATTCAAAGTACCTGAAAAAATATTCTATACAATTATTTGCTTAAAAAGGTGACTGAAAAACAAGTTCAGTTTCAAGAAACTAAGGAAATGATAGCTGCAAGCTACTCATTTTAACTGTATCTCTTTCTACCCATAGTGGTGTTATACATCGAGTCCTTTTATCTTCTGTCTATTTTGACTTAGAGATCAAATAGTTTTTGTTTATTATTTGTTGCTCATGTCTTTTTTATATTTCTTTTTCCTTCTTCATTTGGAAAAATTAGGTAATTGTTCGAATGCGGCCATTAAACAAGGATGAAGAGGAAGGAGAAACGATAGTTCAAAAATTGTCTGGTGATTCTCTATCAATCAATGGGCAGACCTTCACATTTGATTCCATTGCTGACACACAAGCAACGCAGGTAAGATCAAAAACATTTGATTCTTTGCAATGTATTGATTGATATTAATGCTAAAAAAGTTTTTCTTTTCCATCTGGTTTTTTGCAGGTCGATATCTTCAATCTTATAGGAAACCCTCTCGTGGAAAACTGTCTAGCTGGATTTAACAGTTCAGTATTTGCCTACGGACAGGTCTTGATTGACGCACCTTTGTCAATTTCCTAAATTTTCCTGCTGGTATTATGAATGCTAACTATCATAACTTCCTTTGTACTTGGGAAACTAAATTCTTCAGACTGGGAGTGGAAAGACCTACACCATGTGGGGACCAGCTAATGCCCTCTCAGAAGAAAACTTAAGCAGTGATGAACAAGGGTTAACTCCTCGTGTCTTTCAAAGACTTTTTGACCGCATAAATGAGGTACGGATCAATCATTTCATTTCCAAACTCAAGAAGATTATACTACAGTGAAGTTTATTTTCTCTTATGCCTTTGCAGGAGCAAATTAAGCATGCTGATAAACAACTCAAGTATCAGTGTCGCTGCTCATTTCTTGAGGTTTAATCTAACTGTTGGTTTTGGCAGACTTCATTTTTTAGCTGTATAATTTAAGCTCCATGACTTCAATTTATTTTTGCAGATTTATAATGAACAAATCACAGATTTGTTGGACCCAAGCCAAAGAAACCTCCAGGTGAATAGTAAAATCAGATGTTTCATTCTAATTCTGTCATTACACTGAAAAATTGCTGGATCTCTAGCCCTTAATCTGGCATCATTTTTCAGATAAGAGAAGATGTGAAATCAGGTGTCTATGTGGAGAATCTAAGAGAGGAGTATGTATTTACAATGAAAGATGTGACTCAGCTTTTGATAAAGGTTTGCCCTTTGCTTGCTTTTGCAATAAATAATTAATTCAGTTTTTCTGAGAACTGATGTGACAGAGTATGAGAGCTCAGTTAAATATATAACAGCATTTGGGGAAAGCTAGTATTTGCCGTTATTTTTTTGAAGTGAACCTCCCATGGTACTCTAATTTATTAGAAGTTGGTGAGGATATGCAGTCCTATGCTACAGAAGACACCAGACTTTAATGTTTTAACTATTGTTTGGTAGTTAAGGATTAAGTTTGACATTTCCATTAAAAATAACTAAAATGTGCATGTCTGTGTGTTGGCTACTTCCTCAAGTTGTGTTGCATCCTTGCTTGGTAATTTAAATCCATTAAGATTAGATAAGGAATCTATTTGCTCAAGTTGTATTGCGTCATTTTCTCTTACAAATTTCTTAATGGTGGAATATTTTTCCTCTAAAATTAACAATGCCATCACTGTTGTAACTCATAAATTTCACAGGGGCTATCCAACAGGAGGACTGGCTCAACAAGTATAAATGCTGATAGTTCTCGCTCACATAGTGTTTTCACTTGCATTGTTGAATGTCGATGCAAGGTAACATTTTAAATTGTTAATATAAACATGTGTTAACAGTTTTTCTTATCTTTTTAAGAGAGTATATATGCGATTTCAGAGGTGCTAATGGGCTGACCTGTAAACCCCCAGATTGTGTACACACATATACACATGCAAATCCAAAACACAGATTCTTTGCCATATAAAAGCAATCTTGAATTTTGTGAAAATTTATTTCTTCTCTATGATATTTGAGTATTTGAATATTAAGTCACAGTAAAATCTCCTTATTGTGGATAGCAATTTTTAAAATTTAAACTCTTATCATATTGTTTTGCTTTGTTTCATTTTGGTGTTGGTCCAATCTTAAAATTAATTGTTTGTTATAGAGCATGGCTGATGGCATTAGCAGCTTAAAGACAAGTAGAATAAATCTTGTTGATCTAGCTGGGTCTGAGCGACAGAAATTAACTGGTGCTGCTGGGGAACGCTTGAAGGAAGCAGGAAATATAAATCGATCTCTTTCACAGCTTGGGTATGATCATTTTCTATTTCTTTTGTTTTCTTATTAATGCTTTGTTTCTATCTATAGTTGCAAAACCCGTTGTTTTAGTTCTAGAAGTTGCAATCATTGTCAAATAGTATTTCTTTTGGTTTACATGCAATATGGTATGGAAGCATTAGGATATTGGGCATCTTGTTTCATACATAAACTGTGAAAGGACACCCTATGGTTCTATTTGAAGGCATACAAGATAAATAACTTATCATTTCTTGGTTTCTTCAATCTGCTTTACAATGTGTCTTTTAGTCAGAATTAATTTTGTAAACCTGACTATTATGGGCTATTTCATGAATGAAAATGGGCTATCTGCTAAATATGCTAATGGTGCCCAGCTCATTGGTGATGCAGGAACCTGATAAACATTCTTGCTGAAGTTTCCCAAACAGGAAAGCAGAGGCATATTCCTTATAGAGACTCCAAGTTAACATTTTTGTTACAAGAATCACTTGGTGGAAATGCAAAACTGGCAATGGTGTGTGCTGTTTCTCCTGTACAACGGTAATAATACTGAACATTCTGCTGTCTTTAACGGATTCCTCCTGTTTCTCTATCTCTCCTCATGTAATGGCATTTCACTGGGATCAATACTACAGTTGCAAGAGTGAAACTTTCAGTACACTGCGATTTGCGCAGCGTGCAAAGGCAATTAAGAACAAAGCAGTTGTTAATGAAGAGATGGAGGATGATGTTAATCACTTGCGAGAAGTAATTCAACAGCTAAGGGTAGGCTCTGATTCTTGTTGATTTGGTTATTTCTCCAATTTCTGTTTTAAATGGTTAACAGTGCTTGATAAGTGGATGAATATAACAGGATGAATTACATAGAGTGAAGGCAAATAGAAACAATCCAACAGGTTGGGATCCTCGTAAAAGTTTAAATATACTGAAAAGCCTGATTAATCCACATCCACGACTACCTCAAGTAGATGAGGATGGTGATGAGGAGATGGAAATTGACGAGGAAGCTGTTGAGAGGCTCTGCATTGAAGTAGGACTGCCACCAGCAGATGCTGAAGGTTGCAATACTGTTGACGGAAGTAGTTGCATCAGAGAACAAGTCCCTGAAGATGCAGATGTGGAAATGGAAGAAGGCATATTGGTACAAGTAGAGAAAAATGAAATTAGGATTGCTGATTGTGTTAACCCTGTATTAATTAATACTCAAGGTCCTTCCAACACTTATGTGGATGTTGATAGCGATTTGATGAACGGAAACGACAATGAACCAGCACATGTGCTCATTGAAAAACTTAATGCAGACTGTTCCACCAAGCCATGCGACGAGGAAAGAAATCTTATTTCATCTGCCAGTAAATTGGTAACCGAAGAATTGCCAAGCAAGACAGTGGAAGTTCCTAGCTCCTGTCCTGTCTCTGATTCCCTAACCGGACCTTCTGGGGTTGTAGTGGCAGGCAAAGTGCATGATTCTCAAAATGATGCAGTAAATTGTGCATCCACTCCTTGCCTCAGCGTAGTCCCCTGTGAAATATCTCCAACTCTGAAATCTCCAACTCCAAGTGTTTCGCCCAGACTCAATAGCAGCAGGAAAAGTCTTCGAACCTCAGCAATGTTAACAGCTTCGCAGAAACTGTCTAAGGATGAAAATAAGTCAAGCATAGAGGATATACGCCTATCTCTTGCAAAATCCATGAAAAATAGCTTGTCTAACACTCTGTCTGCTCAAACAAGAAAAAGTTTTCTTGCACCAACAGAACATTTAGCTGCTAGTCTCCAAAGAGGTCTGGAAATTATTGATAATCATCGCAAGACTTCAGCATTTAGGAGATCTGCCTTCAGATTTTCCTGTAAACCTGCAGAATTGAAGCCAGTTTTGCTTGCTGAAAAAGTTGATGTGGGTGTGCAAACCTTTCCTCAAGATAATGAAATGCCAGAAGAAGATTTAGCAGAATTTTTCTGTAAGAGTTGCAAGAGAAAGAGACTGGAGGAAAAGGATGCTGACGATGATGAGAACTTGCAGTTAGTACCTGTTGATGGCTCAGAGTCTGCTGATAAATCCAAAATACAAGTTCCAAAAGTAAGTTTGTGCCTTCAGCTTAATTCATCTTTTGGTATCCTTATTTATGTGAACAGATGCTTGACAGTTTTTTCATTTAATTAACAGGCAGTGGAGAAGGTTTTGGCTGGAGCAATTCGAAGAGAAATGGCTTTGGAGGAGTACTGTGCCAAACAAACTTCTGAGATAACACAGCTTAGACGTTTGGTAGGTTATTCTTAATTTGTCCCACAGTCAAGGTGTTACTGCGGACTGGCGTGATGGTTTCACGGCTAATATTTGCAGGTGCAACAGTACAAGCATGAGAGGGAATGCAATGCCATAATAGGGCAGACAAGGGAAGATAAAATTATACGACTTGAGAGCCTTATGGATGGTGTTTTACCCACTGAAGAGTTTATGGAGGAAGAGCTAGCATCACTTATTCATGAACATAAGGTAAGAATTTATTTGTTGAAATTCCCCCTGTTCTGTTCATCTTTTTTTTACCTTGACATATATCAACCTGTGTTCTACAGATTTTGAAGGAGAAATGTGAGAATCATCCTGAAGTTTTAAGAACAAATATTGAGCTCAGAAAAGCTCAAGATGAGCTAGAAAATTACCGAAATTTTTATGATTTGGGTGAAAGGGAAGTTCTGTTGGAAGAGATTCAAGATTTAAGGAACCAACTGCAATACTATATTGACTCATCTGCATCAGCCTCAAAAAGGAAATCTATGTTGAAATTGACATATTCATATGAACCCAGTGTAGCTCCACCATCATTTGGTGCAATTCCAGAGGCAACTGAGGAGACTGCAGAAGTGAAATTTGAACAGGAGAGAATGCACTGGACTGAGGTAGAGGGCAAGTGGATTTCTCTAGCTGAAGAACTGAGAAGTGAACTTGATGCTAGCAGGGCACTAGCTGAAAAAAGGAGGCTGGAACTAGAGACAGAGAAGAAATGTGCACAAGAATGGAAGGAATCAATGCAAAAGGCAATTGAGGGAAATGTACACTTACTTGAGCAGTATGCAGATCTTGAAGAAAAACATATTAAATTACTTGCACGGCACAGGAATATACAGGAAGGAATAGATGAAGTCAAAAAGGCTGCTTCTAAAGCAGGAGTCAGGTCTGCTGAATCAAAACTTATAAATGCTCTTGCTGCAGAAATTTCAGCACTGAAAGCAGAAAGAGAAAAGGAAAGGCGATACCTTAGAGATGAAAATAAAGCTCTTGAGGCTCAATTGAGGGATACTGCTGAGGCCGTACAAGCTGCAGGCGAGTTACTTGTTAGGCTGAAGGAAGCAGAAGAAGCTGTTGCTGTTTCTCAGGTTACTTCAAAATCATCCTAGTTTGGTTCCCTGTTAATTTGCTTTGCAGAAGAATTTTGATATGATTATGTTCTTTGGCTTGTTTATAATGTGGTCATATGAAAAATTATCAAAATTTTACTGTAAGCTATGGAGAGAAAATAAAGTAACTTCGCCTGGTTCGTGTTGTGGAGAGGAAAGATTTCTTAAGTTTCGCTTTGGTTATAACAATTCTAATCTCTTTGAAATGGAGAGAAGATGACTGAAGAAATATTTCTTAATTTCACTTTTCCCATTTGCTTCCCATTTAGTTTTTCTCTGGGAGTACTGTAAAGGAATCAGATTCATGTTATGCCAGAAAATCCATGTCCAACACACATGTTTAGTCCATTTCTCACTGTACTCTAGAGTTGGATATGTTTTTCAAGTTTTTATTTTTATTTCTTTCACTCATTAGTTTAACATTGCTCTTTAACTTAAATTATTGGCAGGATCGAGCAATGTATGTGGAGCAAGAAACCGCAAAGGCATTTAAGGAAATTGATAAACTGAAGAGAAAACATGAAAGTGAGATCAACACTCTTAAAGAACTCATCCAAGAGTCTCGTCTACCCAAAGAAGCAATACAGCCTGTTTGTAGTGACTCTGAAACAGCCAAGTATGACACGATTGAGTCCCATACTGAAGGTGAAAGATGGAGAGAGGAATTTGAGCCATTTTATGACAACTGTGAAGATGGTGGGTTATTGAAACTTGCAGAACCGTCGTGGTTTTCTGGGTACGACAGGTGCAACATATAGGAGATCGGATCAATAGCATCCAGTTGGTGTATGTATCACTAGAGTGATGTGAAATATCTGAAAGTGTAGTTTTGCTTCTTATTTAGGTGACACCAGTTAATCATTATTTCTGAGGACCATATGTGTTGGTTCTCTATTGTGCCTTTGATTAAAATTCTGATTCTTATAGTTCATAGAGTTGAATGAATGATGTTCTTTTATTCAAATCCTTATTGCAGTGATAGAAACTGGGTAAGTCCCAGGTTTTCTCGGTTTGATGTATGTACCTACTTCTCTTTTAGGCACTCGAATGTTTTGAAGTTACTTGAGCATATGCTCAAGCATACGTATGCATGCGTTATGGTCAAACAACTTGCATACTCTTGTATGTGGTGATTTTGGAAGTTTGAATGTTTTTGGATATGGCAATTTTGGAGGTTTGGATATAATGGAAATGGTGGGGACCCCTAATCTCTAGAGACAATGGTAATGGAGAAACTAAAAATAATGGACTCAAAGCATAGATCATTTATTTGTTTAGTTAGGGTGTCGAGAGGATAGGAGGCAATCTTGAATTGGATCAGAAATATTTCTAATTTGTATGGTCCATTCGTTTGAAAGCAGACTCAAGTGATTTTTGGCAGCCGCTTAATAATGTAGTAATAGACCTTCATATTATGGAGGCCATAAGACATCAAACTTGTGGCCTTGTCTTCTCTGACATGAATTCATACATACCTTTGGACCATTTTTCTGGACATGGAAAGAAAATAAAGACGCTAATTGGACTCTAAAGAGTCACGACCCTACCAATTGGAAATCAACATTAAAATACCTAGCCGTCACAATTTGAAGATGTAAAATGGGTTTGAAAGTGACAATATGAACGAGGAAAAAAATATATTCTGCAAATCTATTGTCTTGTGGTCAGTAAATGTACATCAAAATGCGACTTCATTTCCTATTTGAGATTGATAATCAAGAAGTTTTTGTTACCAATATATATATATATATATATCAAGAAGTTTTCATGCTTTGCAAGCAAGTCGTGTGGATTTAATTGAATTTTGTGCAATTAATTTTAACTTTAACAACGTATTTATTTATTTTGTTAATATTTTACCACGGAATCTCCCATTGGAGACAACGGCAGCCTATTTTCTTAACTTATAGTTTGCAAGTTATTTTCGGCCAAGTTAATAAAAATAAGCTTTGTTAAATGCTTATTTCACTTTTTGCAGTCATCTTATCTCTTTCTTTGATCTTTCAATTTTTGCTACCACTGCTCAGGAACTTAAATGCATTGTTAAATCATTGGTGATTTTCCAAAGGTATACAATGCTGCAAATTTAAAAATTATGTCGAGAGAAATGATTGTTTACTTAATAAATTGTTTATATTTTTCTACCTTAAATTCGTCATACGAATTCAATTCCGACTCCAAATAGATGAAATGAAATGATAGAAATTTCTTTTCCTTCTGTAAGAGATTCTGAAAATAAATTATTTTTATAATAGAATATTTTTTTAAATATTTGAAAGGAAGTTTTTTTAATGAATTATTTCTTTTAATTTAGTTGATTTTAGGTTTAATTAGTTAGTTTGTGTGTTTTTAGGTCTAATTGTTAGTTTTGATTTTTTAGGGCCAAATTGAATAGAAAAGGGGCTAAAATGCATAAAGGAGAATTTCGGGGCCAAAATTGTAATTATGGAGGAACTTGGTTTTCACTCGTGAGGGACAACCATGAATCACTCGGCTGAGTGATTTGGCACTCCCCTGAGTGATTTTGACACTCATCCAAGCAAATTCACGTGTTCTTCAGGGTTAAGTCACTCTCTTGAGTGAGATAGTCACTCTCCCGAGCAAATTAAGCACTCTCCCAAGTGACCAAGACCACTCTTCTGAGTGGATGTCCTGTTTAGACGATAAAAGTCTTCTGATTTCACTAAAACACAAATTCCTTCAATTTAGGAAGTTACATGAGGCATAAAACTCTTTCATTGGAGGCTATAAAAAGGACTGAAGACACCAAAACTAGGGGAGCCATCTTAGATACGAATTTTCTTTAATTAGTTTACATTAGCTTTAGTTTAATTTTGAAATATACAAAAGCTTGGTGTTTAGAAGCTTTGCTTGGAGTCCTACGGAATTGTCAAGGGAGTTTCTTGATTCTATGAGTTTGTATCAAATTTATTTACTTTGTTTGGTTTTTAATATGAAGTGTGAGTAGCTTTCTTAACTTTTTATAAATGATACTTGAGTACTTAACTTTTATTGTAATAATTTAGCTGTGTTTTTATTTAATACAAGTTGATTATTTCTTAGTTATTAAGCAATTTCTTGTCTTTGGTTGTATTAAGTCATTGATTAATATATTGTATAAATGGTTGATGATTGATTTCAATTACAATCTATGATATGCATGTTCTTGGGTTAATTCATTGGTGTTGATGTATGGTTATGTTCTGAATAAGAGATAATTGTACATTAGTAAAATGGATTAAGATTAAGAAAAGTTAAACTAAGAATAGACTAAAACTAAATTTGCTTGAAAAAGAGTTTAATGGATGTTTAGGAGTTAAAACTAGATTTTTATACTAAGTGTTAAATTGTTCTTAATAATGAGATTTAATATTTAGAATGATAGTTTGAATAAGCTATTTGGCTTTATATTTCTAGTTTTCAATAATCACTTGTATTCCTTTTAGCTAAGTCATTGCAATATCAGTTAAGGTGGATAGTCCTTTAGTAGAAGTTGTCTTTAATATTGATATTTACCAACTTTTAGTAATTGATTTGTTCAAAATTACTTTTAATTGTTTAAGCTTTATTTCTTAGTCTAATTCTCTTATCATCATCAAAAAACTTGAATTTTTTTTATTCTTTGCACACAGTATTCACTCTAAAATCTGAAACAAGTTGCATTTTCACATTTTCCCTTGGGTTCGATATTTGGGATTTTAATTTATATTTTTCTATATTACTAGCTGATCTAGTACACTTTGTGACACCCTATGATCATTCATATTACTATATATTTGAATGGCACTGCCAATAAAATCGCCTAACTGTTAAGTTCACTTCCTAGGATAGATGTAAGGTCGAATCCATGTCCATGTTACCAATATCCTATAATTATGTTATTATTGCTAAGTTACTATTTATTGAGTAAAATTTTCGACAACATAATGGCTTATAATTTATGCCACCCAAACCTGCAAATGCTCAAATTACACTCCCAAATAAAAATCTCCTCCTCCAATACTCCAATTCCATACATTGCACTTCTATTATTAGTCACAACTGATCAACACAACACAGTAATCACATCACACATTTCATCACATTTGCCAACATTTAATGTTCATTACATGCCACATTTTCACATCAAATCCCAAAATACAATATCCAGTTATGTTACACATTACACATATATACAAATACACATAAGACCACAAGCCCAAAAAGTCTTCATATGTACATGCCACCTGCACTCCTTCGCTACCTTCTCTTTAACCTGTCCCTACGCGCAATCAAAACAAACCACGCGCTAAGCAACTTTGTTGCTTAGTGGTGGATACATCTACATAGAATTTCACCTACTAAATACTTTAAGGAAAATTACAATTATACTCCTAGTGTTATCGCCATATTGGTTAAATTTTAATTATTTTTTCCTTTAAATTGCTGGTTAATTAAATTTAAAATTAAATTCTTTATTTAATTTAATAAATTTCTTAAACTTGTGGAAAATTACAGTTTAGTCCCCGAATTCCTTTATATTTTACCCTATTTAACTCTGATTTTGGTCATTTCTATTTCTTTAGTCTTATATTTCATTCTAAATGGTAAATTACCAGTTTAGTTCTTATGTTACTTATAAGTTGGCAAATTACATTTTAGTCCCTAAACTTTTCTTTAATTACCAATTTTCCATTTTTCACTTATTTAACCAATCTAACTCTTTTAATCATACTTTTAATATCAAATTACCATTTTAACCATATTTTTCCCGCGTAATTACATTTTGCCCTTTTTTCTCATTTAACTCCATTTTTCACCTTAGTCCTTATTTTATTTCATCTTTTAACATTATTTCAGCATAATTGCCATTCTGTCCTAAATTTTTCACCAAATTATAATTTTGCCCCTAATGTGACCAGTGGAAATCCTCGAACCTGGATATACAGGATGAGGACTCCAATGCTACTAGTGGACTAGAGGGACCACTTGCCGTGATCCGATTACTTTAGTGTGGATAGAGGGACCACTTGTCGTAATCCTGCTACTCCACTATAATTGTGTGTACCGGCTATCCAATATGTGTACTTTTCAACAAATCTTGTGATACTACCATAGTATATGTATCCCTATGGCTAGCCATCATATCCTAGGATCTCGGACTATCCACTATACATTAAGGGCAACCATATTTTATAACTTATGTCATTTTTCATAAGCTTTTCCTTACTAGTCACATTATGTCACAAGCACTACATGCTCATTTTGTATCCAATTATAGTTAATAATTATATATTCATTATAAATACATAATATATCATGTGAAAATAAAGAAAACATCGTAATATACATGCAAACATCATTCGGCCTCAATAGGAACTACTATATATCATTTGTTTCTTTCTTCATTTGCATGCCAAATATGCCTTAAATATCATTCTAAGCCATTATATAACCATACATGTTGAAATTGTCTTATAATTTCTAAATTTCCTTAACTTCCATTATTATGTTTCATTATGATTAATTATGTACACTTAACATTTTTCACTCTAATCAATGCTATTATATTCTCTACCTATAATATTGTGTATTTTATATTAAATATGTCATTTATCATCTTAGCTTACATTACCATTTAGTACATAATTTGGCCCACTTAAGATCATATAGTTCATTTCTACATCAGTTTATAAATTTATACTCAGATCATCTTAAATCATCATTTTATCATGTTAGGATGAATTATTTCTCATTTCTACATAAGTTCACCTAGTTACATAATGTAAAATTAGTGTAAATTTCATCAAAGTAAATGAAATTAAGTGTAAATTGCATCCACTAACCTTATATTAGCTTGAAAATGGCCTAATCTTTCTTCTCCTCTCCTTCTTTCTCCTTGCCTTTATCTTTTCTTTGATCTTCCTCTTTAGGCCAAATTTTGAAGAGAGAAAATAATAAGTTTAAACCATGAATTAAAGCAATTAAAAGCTACTAACTAACTCTTCTAATCATGCTCTACAAGTTCATAATAAATTCCCCAACTAATTCTAACAAAAACACAAGATATTACCTAATTAGGTCAATTCTCTGTTTTAAAATAACTCCAAATCCAAGATTTTACTTGGTGCAATTAAAATTCTAGGGTTTAAAGGAGGATCTTAGGAGTATGTGGTAAAAATTTGGGATGGAGATTTAGTGGGAGGAAGAAGAAATGAAGAAAATGGTGGAAATGGATGAGAAAATGGGAAATTCGGATTTATTAGAGAATGGAGGGGAGAAATACAGAATTTTTGTCAGAATTATAGATGACTCTAGACCCCTCCATATTGGATTTCTTCCCACCGAATCTAAGGTCCAAATTTCTCCATTTACTATTTGATCTAATGGCTTATTTTTAAGCCACTTGTCACCATTTTCTTGATCCCTACATATCTTTTAATTATGGTACTGATTGTAGCTGATCATGGATTATATTTAATGAATTCCATCTCCTTAAATATTTAAAATATGGTAATTAAGCCCATTAATTAATTTGATCTCGATTTTCGGCCGTTTTTCTGAAATTGATGTTCTACTTGTCAAAATACTCTAAAATTTTTCCCCGCATGCACTAGTATATGTAGGAGCATGTATTTAAAAATTAAGCTCATTTCAACATCATTTCAGTATACTTCTGGCTGCAGAGGAAAATTAAGCTGGTCCAAAACCTCAAATTTTGAAACTATCTAAAAATTTATTTTTCACTTTCAATAGGTTATTTATGATATTTATAATGAGTCTATATGATCAAAATAATTTTTGGAGCTCTGTAGAATACTTTGGAGGTCGATCAAACTTTCGATCAACCCTTTTACGATAACCGAGAAATTGCTTCTCTACTCGTTTTGGGGGTCTATTTAAATTCAATTTCTTCTCAAATTGCACAAATGGACTTCATTTAACCTATACTACCTCATTAAATGCTGAACTCTACTTGCCAGTCCAGCCACCCATCCCCTGATTGCTCAGGGGTGAACACGTTTAACCTTTGAGCTTTTGTGCTTTTCTCTATATTATACTAGTGCAATGACTCTGATAACAGTCCTAAGATTACTGTGCATGCTCTACAACATACTATGCATATTAGACAAAATTTCAGAATGTTACACACTTGCTAGATTTCGGTTAAAAGTTTTTGGCGCCGTTGTCGGGGAAACATTGGCATTTGTTTTTAGATTTGGAAGTAAATTTTGTGTGTCTTTCTTCTTCTTTTTTATTCTTCATTCTTTATTAATTTTATTCTTTTATTCTTTGCAGGTGTCAACAGTTTATGATAAGAGGCAAGCCAATTTTGCTTATTGATCCAGAAATTGAGAAGACATCTATAAGATTAAGAGATTAAGGCAAAGAGAGATGAATTTAAAAGAGCAAAAACAGAACAACCTTAATAACCTTAATAACCACCCTCTCCATGACCCACCAATGAATGACCCACATCTTAGGATAAAAAAGCAGGTTGACCCTAATCAAGCTCAAGGGGATGTGTTTAAGTATATAACCATTAGAGATTATACTATACTTAGGTGGAATGAGGATCATAGATATATTAGGATACCTCACAATCAAAATTTTGAGATAAAACCTGCCACCATAACCATGATCTAAAAGAATTAATTTTTTAGACCAGAGATAAAGGACCCCGCTCAGCATTTTGACATCTTTCTAGAAATTAGTGATACAATTCAAATACCCAATGTGTCTATAGTTGCCATTAGGCTTAGTTATTCCCATTTACTCTCATTGGTAAGGCAAGGGACTGGTTGCAAATGCTACCAAGTCAATCAATTCAGTCATGGCAACAAATGCAGAAAAAATTCTTATACCATTTCTTTCCTCTTACCAAAACTGATAGTATTAGGAATAACATCCATAATTTCCATCAATTATATGAAGAACCATTCCATGAGGCTTGAAAAAGATTTAGGAGACTCCTAAAGAGTTGTTCACACTATGAAATTGCTATTCATTGACCAATGTCTATTTTCTATGTAGGTGTGAATCAGTCTACAAGATCTCTTGTAGATGTAGCTTTAAATGGAAGTTTCATAAATAAGATCCCTGAAGAAGCTTTCTTACTCTTGGATGAGATGGCTACCAATGATTCTCAATGGGCAAGTGTAAGAACAACACAGAAAAAGCAAGTTGTACACAATGTGGATGAGGTAGCCATGCTAAAGAAATAATTAGATGCATTAATAATGCAGGTAAGTGGTTTACAAGTTAAAAATGTGTCATCTTTATCTTATATTGGAACACATATAACATCTGAGATTAAGAATGAGGAGAGTGTAGGAACATTAGTAGAATAAGTAAACACATTAAACCCTTATAGTAGTACTTATAATCTTGGGTGGAGAAATCACCCTAATTTTTTATTGAGAGAGGGGAATCATGCATCTTTATCTAGTAATCAACCTAGGGTTCCCTTTAATGAGAATATAGTCTCCTATAGCAACAACCACCTGTCTAACCAAGCATTTACATATTAACCCTCGGGTTTTCAAGCTAGACCTCAACCCACATAGGATAGAAAACCCAATTTAGAGGAAAATTTTGCCAATTTTATGAATGTCCAGACCACTTTTATGGCTAGTCAAGATGCTAAATGAAAATCATAAGAAATTTGGATGAGAAATCAAGATGCTTCTATTAGAAATCTAAAAAATCAAGTAGGGAAACTTGCTAACTCTATCTCAAATAAGATACATGGCACTTTTTCATCTAACATGGATAAGAACCCAAAGGAAAAAGCCAAGGCAATTACCATAAGAAGTGGAAAGTAGGTGAAAAAAGTTGAAAATGGTAAGCACTCTTCAAGTTTGATGGAACCAACACCGAAGGTAAGTATTTCTGAACCAAATGATGACATATCACTTGTTATTGAGAAAAGCAAAGGTAAGGAGAAACTTGTTTCTACTATGCTTGATGAGTTTAAATTTTCTTATCCATTTCTAATTAGGAAGGAAAATCATAATGAGTAGTTAACTAGATTTTTAGACATGTTTAAAAAGTTGCATGTAAATTTATAATTTGCTGAAACTTTATTACACATGCCTAAATATGCTAAGTTTATGAAAGAGTTATGTTTTAACAAGAAAAAGCTAGAGGTTGTAGGAACGGTTCAATTATTTGAAAATTGTAATGCAATTTTAATGAACAAAATTCCTAAAAAACTAGAGGATCTTGGTAGTTTCACTTTACCATGCGAATTAGGAGGGAATTTTATCGGACATACATTATGTGATTTGGGTACTAGTATTAATTTAATGCCTTATTTAATTTCCATGAAATTAAATTTAAGTGATATTAAGGAAACCCAAATGACACTGCAATTGGCTGATAGATCGGTAAAGAGACCTAAGGGTATTATTGAGGACTTATTGGTGAAAGTGAAAAATTTTATATTTCCAGTTGATTTTGTAGTCATGGACATAGAAGAGGATCACAAGGTACCCGTGATAATGGGAAGGCCATTTTTGAATACGACGAAGGCTTTAATAGATGTACACGGGTAGACAGTTACCTTAAGATTCAATGAAGAAGAAATAATTTTCAATGTGAATAAAGTGATGAAGCATCCTTCTTATGATTTTAAAAAGTCCATTTACTTCATAGATGGTACTTAAGAATGTGTAAAGGAAAAGCTAAAGGAAATTTTATTGTACAATAAGGTTAAGAAATGTTTAATGCATCTGAGGAATAAGGAGGAAGTGGAAAAGAAGGAAAAAGAGCTGATAGAGGAGCTGGAAAAAAACATAAAGAGGAAGGAATAATAGAGGATGAACCATCCCCTCCTAAGGGAGATTATGAACTTAAAACTCTTCCCTCTCATTTAAAATATGTATTTTTTTGAAAATAATGCAAAACCAATGATCATATCTTCACTTTTGATAGGTTTGGAGGAGGAAATGCTTATAGAAGTATTGAAAAAGAATAAAGGAGCCATAGGTTGGGAGACATCCAATTTGAAAGGAATTAGCCCCAGTTATTGTATGCATTAGATACCGATAGAAAATGACTTCAAGCCAGTGGTACAACTCAAACTGCTCGATACAGGTATTTTATATCCCATTTCTGATAATAGTTGGATTAGTCCAGTCCAATGTGTACCTAAAAAGGGGAGGATGACTGTTGTGACTAATGAAAATAATAAACTTATCCTAACACACATAGTGACAAGATGAAGAGTGTGTATAAACTATAAGAGATTAAACAATGCCACTAGAAATGATTACTTTCCTCTACCTTTTATTAACCAACTATTGTAGACATTGGCAGGAAATAGGTTCTATTGTTTCTTAGATGGTTATTTGGGATATATGCAAACTCCTATAGCCTCATAAGACTAAGAAAAGACCACATTCACATGCTCCTATGGTACATTTGTATATAAGAGAATGCCATTTGGTCTTTGTAATGCCCCTGCCACATTTCAAAGATGCATGATGGCTATTTTTCATGATTTTACTAAGAAGTTCACAAAGGTTTTTATGGATGATTTTACACTATATGGTTGTATTTTTGAGTTATGTTTATCTAATCTTGCTTTGGTTTTAAAAAGGTGTCAATAAACCAATCTTGTTCTTAATTAGGAAAAATGTCACTTTATGGCGAGAGAAGGGATAGTGTTAGGGCATAAGATCTCCAAGAAAGGAATTGAAGTAGATAGAGCAAAAATAGATGTGATTGATAAATTACCTCCACCTACGAGTGTTAAGGGTATTAGGAGTTTTCTTGGTCATACCTACTTTTATTGTCGGTTTATTAAGGATTTTTCTAAAATAGTTAAAATGCTTTCAAATTTATTGCTTAAAGATGCTATATTTAACTTTCATGATAAGTGTTTGCAGGTATTTAACTTGTTAAAATAGAAGCTAATCACAACACCAATCATAGCATCACTGGATTGGACTTTACCATTTGAAATAATGTGCGATTCTACAGACTATGTGGTAGGAGAAATTTTAAGCTAGCGAAAGGAAAAGATTTTTCATACCATTAACTATACAAGTCACACCCTCACTAGAGCTCAAGTGAATTACACCACCACGGAGAAGGAGCTTTTAGCAATAGTGTTTTCTTTTGAAAAATTAAGATCATATTTCCTTGGTTCTAAAATCACGGTGTGGATGAAGCATGCAGCTTTAAGGCACCTTTTTACTAAAAAGGATTCTAAACCGAGGCTCAGTAGATGGGTTTTGTTGTTGCAAGAATTTGATGTAGAGATCAAGGACAAAAAAGGGGCTAAGAATTTTGTAGCTGACCACCTATCTTGATTGGATTATGCAAATTTAGAAAAGGGGGAAATTTCTGATTTATTTCTTGATGAGCATATTTGTGCCATTTATGCATGTGAAGCTTCAAATCCTTGGTATGCTAATATTGCTAATTTTCTTACAGAAGGATACCTTCCCAAGGATTTCACTAAGCAACAAAAGAAGAAATTGCAAGTGGATGTAAAACATTATCCAAAAAACCCTAATTCTAATGACTTAATCATATTTTATATCATACCTTCTAGACATAATACAATAGGATATCAACCCAATTATAGCAACATTAATCATAACACATGATCCATTTTTTCCATATAATATATATATACACACACTAAATAGGGGTTCCATATAACTTTTATTACTTTAATTCCATATGCATAGTGATTCATTATGTAACCCACTTATCATACCCATGCATGATACAACTATCTTAATCTGTTCATTTCCATGCTCAGCATTTAGCAATCATCTAACATATTATAAAAGCCTTCTAGCTCCTATAGACATGCATATACTAGCAATAGTTTGAGCTTATTACACCATTCACTTTCTTATGACATACATATATTAAACAACCTTTTTGTACATATTTAATCAGGTAAGGAACTTATACAAAATTAACCAAAATATCCCTACATCAATTCCTATGAACTGGTGTTGGCCTGTCCTGATGCAGAGTTCATTCCTATGTAGAAGCCTTGGCTACGAACCTACATGGATAAAATAACCTGTGCTAAGCTATAAAGCTTAGTGGGGATACTAAACATAAAAGACAACCACTCATAGTGATCTTCAAAATAGATAACATATAATAATTGAAAATATTAAAATTTACATATTCAAAATAGGTATATAATTAAACATAATATCTTAAACAATAATGTAACCTTCAATTCATTTAGCATATTTGAATCTAAATAATTCAGAAAAAGGATCTATACATTATGTATGCAAATATAATACATGCATTAGAAGCCACAGTTAAACATATTAATCCATATATCAGATGCACTAATTATACTGTAATTAACTATGAAACATTATTGCTTTAGTTTAGCCTGCTTGAGTTCTAAAGGTGGATAATGGGATTGGTGGATACTCGAGGGTATCAAACGGTGGATATCCCAGAGATATCAAAACTACGGACCCAAACGGGTCAACTGTACGGTAGACCGATCAAATGGACCCAAACGGGTCAACTACAACCAAGACGGGGGCTGTACATGATCCAATAGGATTGACTGTATTTTGGATCTAAAAAGGTCTACGGTGGCAGCTGCAATATCCCTAAGGCTCCTATCTATCCACTATTGAACTCTATATATAGGCGATACATTAATTGATTCTCTTTTCATATAACATATTCATTCATACATTGTAACACCCATATCCTATACTTAGCTATTACCACTATATCTTGTATCATAAGACATATTTTACTACGTTCTCAAGATGAAAACATTTCTTATTAGATAACTTATTGAAGAAATTAAAACCATGTCATGCGAACTTAAGAGTAATACCTTAACTATATAAGAGTCCTTAATACATTACAATGTTTTCTCAAACAAAACATTTGTACTTATGCAAAAATTTCCAACATAATTAAAATTTCCATAGCCACAAAATAAAAGAACAAAAAGTAGACTCTACTTTTCAATCTTTTAAGACTTGTGTTAGGCAACCTGCTACAGATATTAGTCCTGAGAGAAAGTCTTATCCTTGCAACCTACATGGATAAAGAACCCGTGCTAAGCTATAAAGCTTAGTGGGGAACACAAAATGTGACAAACAACCACTCACAGTGGTCGCCAACAAGCATAACATCAACAACTACAAGTACACCTTATGCTCAAATGAAAGAGATACTAATTCAATAAAAGAAATAAACAAGAGTCCACATATGATAATTGAATGACTTAACGATAGTAAATTTGACATTTGTGCTTTATATACGCAACATTTAGCCATATAAGCATATTTATCTTTTAGACTTACAATTCATTCATTAAATAATATACCACTCTTTACACTAAGTCATACCTTCCACACACCACACACTTTGACATATACTAGTAAGATATATATATATTCAAATATAAGCATATGATCAACAAGAATATATGTATATTCGTAAGAAAGACAGAGCACTAGTACTAGGAAAGTTCATCATTTATCGATCTAGAATGTATTTGGGATACTTAATGTACTAATGCATACATTGAATTACTAACTTACTTCCATCTCAAATACCAATATCATATTGAGTTTATCGCTTATAGATCCGTAAATATTTTATGTTTGCTTGCAAGGCATTGTACATCATTTCCCGATAGAAAGCAAGAACGAGTAACTATAAGGAGAACATATAACCCAATGTATTAATTAAAAGGCAATCACCAACATGAATACCTAAACATAACTCTTATATTCCATTGTAAAGAAAAAACTTATATTGACAAAACATTTTCATAGCTTGCATATATGATGAATCATACAAGTCATTTAACTAGCTCAAGCAAGCAACATATTACTATAGGGAACATATTATCTATAATATAGTCCATAACTAGATATTAGTGAAGCACTAGTTCATTCATATAACTCTGTACGTATAATTTTTATATGCAATTATTATGCATAAGTGTATATTGCAAACTCTTTTAATATCATAATTTCTATATGTGATAAAAAAGAATTTCATATATAAAATATATTATGAAGTCAATTTAGGAATAGTCATGCTTCATGAAACTTTAATATCAAACTTTTCTTAACTTTGGTATAAAGCCTGCAATATTCTAAAGAGGTAGATAACAGGTTATATGGTGGCACCCGAAGGTACTAGGTCACCTAAAGGCACCAGAGAGATAATAGGTCACCCGAAGGCACGAAAGAGATAATAGGTCACCCGAAGGCACCACTAAAATAATAAGTCACCCGAAGGCACCACTGAAGTAATAGATCACCCGAAGGCACCACTAAAGCGGATCCAAATGGGGTTGGCCACAATCCAAATGGGATTGTTATGATCCAAACGGGACCATATCTATTTAGTCACCCAAACGGGGTTGACTACAACCCAAACAGGGTTGAAACTATCGCAGCTGCAAGGTACCTTTATAGGCATGCCTATCTATCCACATTTTAGACTCATCGTAGGTAGTTAAATCTCTTTACAACACTCACTTCACTTATTTTCTTAACATTATTCAAATATCAAACTATATATATACATACATTTATAAAAATGTATACTCGGTGAAATTGTGTAAGGAAATCGACATGCAATCCTTTCCACTATTAAGTATTGCTACTCTTTATTTGCAAGGAGATCAAGGCATGTATCTCCACATGAACAACATCTATCATCATTATATTGAGTGTTTGTACTCACAATATATATGCCAACATATCTATATTTTTTTTCCAAGCATGCAATATGCTTAAAAATGCATTTGAATATGTTTATGATTTCATATTTGCTTAAGTTTTGGGCTATCATACTTATATAATATATTTATAAAAACCATAATTATATGTAAATGCATGTACATATCTATGTTATCATTAAGTAAAGACATATTCATACATTTCACTTTCAACATATTCTTTGAATCATTACACTATAACATCTTTCAAGATTCAAACCCAATCTTGTAAGATCATACTATATATATGTTTATAAGTACACATATATTCTACTAATCACATTACTTCTTTATACAAGTAAAATTAACATTTCAAACTATAAGTATCATAGTAACTTCAAGAAATCAATAAGAATCATGTATAATCATTTAGAAATTTATATATATTAGCCCATTCAAGGAAAAGTCATACAACTAAATATAGTAACTTTAGATTCATTGATATGTATACAACTAGGTACCATCATCTTTATATATAAATATATATAACATGACATGTTTTCATTTTCTTGGTTCATATACTCCAGCATCAAATGAACATTCATGGGTAACATTTTTAATATTAACTTTCATGGATGTATTTATATCTACATTTAAGTATTTTCGCATATAACAAGCTTGTTCATAAGTTGATCATATATGAATGTTTATATATATACCTTTATCAATAAACATATCACATGCCATACATAGCTCAATGTGCTTCCATGTTAACACACATATAACATATCAACATGTAAATAAGGTATATATACATAATCATAACTCAAATTATATTCATTAATACATGTATTTCTATGCTAGAAATTGTTTAATTTACAATGAAAATAGTTTAGATTTCCATTACTATCCATTTGGGACCTTTAAGTGAAGTTTAGGTGAAGTATAAAGGGGTCATGGTCATTAGGTAGTACCTGGTAACCATGACATAGGTTGCATTTCGATTTTGGACTGAAACTGGACTATCTCACAGTTACTAACAAAAACCTAGTAACCGTGACATAAAATCTGTCTAGAGGCAGAATTATAGATTCAACTTGTATCACATTTTTGACCTATAAAACTTCATGTTTTTTTACAAAAACTTGCCACAAAATTATTTCTCTATGTTTCTAGTTTTTAGAACATTAAGAATAATCTCAATATCGCTTCTAGATTGAAAGATATTGTCCAAATACTGAAGACTATTCATGAAGACAGGACTGCACACTTATTAGATCTTCAAGCTAGGTTATGACCCATTTAAAAGAAGAATTAGAATATGGATTTTTCTTATGAAATCTTTGTCTGGAAGTTTATTTTAAAACCCAATTAGAATCATCTAATTATCTATTATATAACTCAAGATATTACGAAAATAATGCAACTAGGTCAAGTGAACCCAAACCCAAAATTTTGAAACTTACATGCATGTCCATTTAAACAAAAAATATTGATGTCTTATTTCAAGTTACTAATCAAATATAAGTTAATACATTCTATTATCACCAATTTATATTAACATCACATTATAATAATCTCTAAATGAGGTTATAACAATTGGTTTCTCTATACTTCTTCAAATAACACATACAAAAGATAATCTCTAAATCTCATCTTTACATTTATGTTACCCTATCAAAATTGCAGCCATGTCACAATGTAATCACATATTTCACTCAAGGAAAAACACATGCATGAAGATTAAGTTCCCAAACCTGAGCATACAACTCAAGGCTTCTTCAAAATCCTCATATTCTTTCTCTTCCTTTTTCTTCCAATCTTCTAATTCTCTTATACTCTTGTAAGCCTCTTTAATCTAGCAATCAATCCATGCATACAACTTGAAATAAGAGGGTTTTACTTGAGGAGAGTGGCCAAATTTTACAAGAGAAGAGGAGGAATGTTTTTACCAATTTTAATAGAGAAGAGAGAAGATAAATTTCATATTTTTGTTGAGAGAGAAAAGGGAAATGTTTCCTTTTATTTTCTTGATGGTATGGCCAGCTCCCAAATCCCCAAACTCCCTCAATTTATACAAGCCTTGCATGAAGCTTTTAGTGGAAAATAACATCATGTAGGGCCAACCGAAAATCCACTTTAAATCCTCTAATAATTTACATGTCATAATTTGACCCCCACTTAAACCTTCTCTTCAACATTGGCCCCAACCTTTCTATCTTCTTTTAATTGCATCCAAAATTTCTATTCTATTATTACAATTGGCCCAATATTTAATTGTATCAAAAATTGACCCCCTTTAACTATATTTTCTTTTCAATAACACCATTATATTTCGCAACATCAAATGACTCTCTTAAACTTTTTCATAATAAACCATTAGTCTATTTGATATTAACTTTTTTTTAATTCCTCTTTTTAGACTTAATACAATATTAATAACATGCTAATGCCCTTAAACTCTTCTAAGGTCTGATTTGGGTCCTTACATACATCATGTAATTGAAATGTGTCTATAGTCATATAAAAATTGATTCATCACTATGGCATATTTCATATGCATCAATCATATAGTCTTTTAGGTTCTTTTACCTTACTTTCAAAATTCTCTCTTATGTGTGTATAACACGTCTTTTCAATCAAGTAGTGGAACATACCTATTTGGTTGCTCATCATAACACGTGCCTCACATATGAAGCTTTATAACATGTCATAACATTTAATTGCATTTATCATATAATTCAATGAATTTCCTTGGTCTTACTTTAACTATTTATATATTAATACTATGCTCAAATGAAATATTAACATGCCATAATGTTATACATAGTATGTAGAGGTATTAAGTTAGTATAGCAAATTCTCTAATACAAAAGCAAGGGACATAAAGAAGAATTCATGCCAAATGGGCAAGTCGCGAGCATGACAAGGGTCGCGAGCGTGACCGAGGCTAATATAGCAGTTCACATATAGTGCATTGTCATGAGCACGACAGAGGCAAATATACAGTCCACATATAGTGCACTATCGCGAGTGCTACGAAGTTCACGAGCGCGATAGATGCGGATTATACAATTTTAATATCTTTTCATTTACACAACTCTCATAAGGATTCCTTTTATTGCCAAAATGATTTACTTAAGCTTACATAATTTAAACCCCAGTTTCATGCATTAAAAATTCATAGTGCTTCCAATTAACACTTTTAACTTAGATTCCATAGTTTGACATCAAAACATAATATTAAAAATATGTATATCACAATTGGATAAGGTCCTTATCATGCTAAGTCCTCCTATGGTGGTACAGTTATAGAACCAAGTTAAGCTATTAGGGAATAATCTTTCTAAGAACTCTAAGTTCTTTCCTCATTTTGACATGTAATAACATTTCTAGGTTCTAGTTAAAGACTTCCATTTACACACATTTGAAAGGAAAAGAAGAATCATATAACCTCAAAGAACACAAATCCCATACCTTGGCCAAAAATTCCCTTAACCTTAATCTTGTGCCTTTCTTTTTCCTTTACTCCTTCCACCTTCTTCTTCTCCTTTAACAAGAATTCATCCATTTAACAACACTTCTAGTATTTAACTCAATCTAACCACTCAACAAAATAAGAAGAAGATGATGAACTATCAAATTAAGATTTTTACCTTATTTTTTTACACTAATTCTTTTGATTAATCACCACATGCAAGGTTTTCATCAAGAATTCTTAGAGAGAGAAACTTAACAATGTCTTTGAGATAAAGAATAAGGAAACTCAGAATTACTTCAAGGAATTTCCGCCCCCACATACTCTCTCTCTTAATAAAATGGACTATATATATATATATATTAACAAGGGAAAATCTCCCTTTTGGTCCCTTAAAAACTTGCATGTCACACTTTTAACTCTTACCTTTTTACTTACTTAACATTGACTCCTCTATTAAATATTTCTCCTAAATCAACCACTCAAATCTTTTTTTATTAACATTTAACCCTTAATATTCCATATTTACAAATTTTCCCCAAATCAATACTTTATACTTCAATTATACCCTTGAATATTATTAAACTATAATATTAAATTTTATTTTCATGCAATTATTATAATATAACAAATTTATCACTTGTCCCCATACCTTATGTGAAATTAACATTTTTTAAAATAATCTCAATCAAATAAAATCCTTCTTAAAACATGCATTTTCTATTAAGGTCATGTTAGGGCCTCACAATTCTCTCCCCCTTAAGGAATTTCGTCCTCGAAATTCATATCTGTCTTAAACAATTGAGGATATTGCTCCTTCATAACTGCCTTTGGTTCCCAAGTTACTTTTTATACCCCATGATGTTGCTAGAGCACTTTAACCAGAGAAATTTGCTTGTTCCTCAATTGTATGATTTCCCTAGCCAGGATTTCTTTTGGTTCCTTATTATACGTGAAATTCGGCTGTACTTGAATATCTTGTAATTACAGCTTATGAGATTTATCCGAGCGATATCTTCTAAGCATGGACATATGAAATACATCATGAAACTTGGCTAATTCCATTGGAAAAGCCAATCTATAAGCCATTGGTCCAACTCTTTGAAGAATTTCATATGGACCAATGAATCTCGAACTAAGTTTCCCTTTTTTACCAAATCTAAGCACCTTTCTCCATAGGGATACCTTCAGAAACACCTTATCACCAATTTGATACTCAATATCCTTTCTTTTGAAGTCAGCATAGGATTTATATCTGTCACTAGCTTCTTTCAGGCTTCGCTTGATAATTTGAACTTTTTCCTCAGCATCTTTGACAAGGTTAGGGCTGATCATTCTACATTCAGTCAACTCAGTCCAAGAGATTGGAGTTTTACATTTTTTGCCGTATAAAGCTTCATATGGTGCCATTTGAATACTCTTCTGATAACTATTATTATAGGTAAATTTCATTAAGGTCGCATATTTGTGCCAACTTCCAGAAAACTCCAAAGCACATCCCCTCATCATATCTTCTAGAACCTGAATAACCCTTTCAGATTGTCTATCTATTTGAGGATGAAAAGCTGTATTGTATTTGAGCTGTGCTCCTAAGGCCTGTTGTAGACTCTACCAAAATCTCGAGGTAAACCTTGGATCTTGATCAAAAATTATGGATACGAGTAAACCATGTAACCGTACAATCTCATTCACATACAATTCTGCATGCTTATCCATAGAATAATCTATTCGAACTGGTATAAAGTGAGTTATTTTTTCTAACTTATCCACTATTACCTAGACAACATCATATTTTCTTTGAGTGAGAGGCAAACTGGTAACAAAATCCATGGTAATGTCTTCCCACTTCCATTGTGGAATTGGTATGGGGTTCAAAAGACCGAAAGGAAACTGATGTTCTGCTTTCACTTGCTGAGATGTCAACATTTAGAGATATATTCAACAATATCCTTCTTCATGCCAGGCCACTAGTAAAACTATTTCAACTATTGATACATCTTGTTCCCACCTGGATGCATAGTAAACGTAATATTATGTGCTTCATGCAATAGTATTCTTTTCACTTCTTTGTCATCAGGAACACACAACTTGCTATGGTAATAGATACCTTTATCTTTTTTGCATTGTAAAATCTGATTGATCTCCTTCACACACTACTTTCACTATCTATTGCAACTTTTCATCATCCTTTTGAGCATTTAACACTGTTTGCTTAACCATAGGTCTAGCTTTAAGCTGTGCTAGTAATGCACCATCCGATGCAAATTTCCATCTGTACTGCTTTAACATCAATGTTGCGATAGTCTTATGACTCAAAGCATTAGCAACCACATTCGCTTTTTTCGGATGATAATCAACTATGCAATCATAATCCTTAAATAACTCCAACCATCTTCGTTGCCTCAAATTAAGTTCTTTTTGAGCAAGCAAGTATTTGAGGCTTTTATGATCAGTATAAATTCTGCATTTCTCCCCATACAAGTAGTGTCACCAAATCTTCAAAGCAAAAACCACAGCTGCCAGGTCTAAATCATGAGCCGGGTAGTTCTGCTCATGTGGTTTCAACTATCTAGATGCATAAGCTACAACTTTACCATCTTGCATTAAAACACATCCCAACCCAATTTTGGAGGCATAACTGTACATTGCATACTAATTCCCTGACACTGGTTGAGTCAACACTGGAGCTTCAGTCAACATTTTCTTCAACTAATCGAAGCTTGCTTGACAACGATTAGACCACTCAAACATAATATTCTTCCTTAATAGCTTAGTGAGTGGTGAAGTAATGATGGAAAAACCTTTAACAAAACAACAATAGTAACCTGCCAACCCGAGAAATTTTTTAACTTCATGTACATTCTTGGGTGGTTTCTAATTAACAATAGCTTCAATTTTATTCGAATCAAGCCTAACACCTAGGAAGGAAACTTCCTTAAGCCAAAAGTCACATTTACTCAACTTGGCATACAACTAATTTTCTTTCAAAGTTTGCGCGACATAATCCTCAGATGTTCAGCATGCTCAGCTTCATTTCTGGAGTAAACCAATATGTCATTAATAAACACTATAACAAACTGATCTAAGTAGGGTCTGAATATCCTATTCATAAGATCCATGAATGTAGTAGGTTCATTTGTCAACCCAAATGGCATAACTAAGAATTCATAATGCCTATAACGGGTTCTAAATGCAGTTTTGGGAACATCCCCATCTTTAACTCTAAGCTGATAGTAACTTGATCTCAAATCTATTTTTGAAAACACACCAGCTCCACTTAACTAATCGAATAAATCCTCAGTATGAGGCAAAGGATATTTGTTTTTTACTGTCACTTTATTCAATTGCCTATAATCAATACACATCCTCATCGATCCATCTTTCTTCTTAACAAATAAAACTGGTGCAGCCCAAGGTGACAAACTAGGTCTGATGAAGCCTTTGTCTAACAATTCTTGTAATTGAACTTTTACCTATTTTAATTCAGATGGCACCATTCTATATGGTGCCCTGGAAATCGGGGTGATACCAGGTAATGGATCAATAGACAACTCAACATCTCTTTTTGGAGGAAGACCAGGCAATTCCTTAAGAAATACTTTTGGAAATTCATTCATGATAGGTATATTCTCAAGCTTCACTGTATCTCTTTTTGAGTCAAGGACTAAAGCTAAAAATTCTTTACATCATTTTTTAAGACAACATCTAGCTTGCATTGCTGATATAACATTAGTCATTAGCTTATAACAACTGCCTTGTACTACCACTTCCTTTCCTTTATCATCATTAAGAATTACCATTTTCATTTCACAATTCACCACAGCATGATGTTTGGATAACCAATCCATTCCCAGAATTACATCAAAGTCACAAAAGGCAACACAATCAAATCTACTGAAAACTCTTTCCTTTAAACTACTACAGGATAATCTTTACATACTTTATTGACAATTACACTATGTCCCAATGGACTAGTCACACATACATCAAAATCTAACAATTGTATTTTATACTTATATCTACCTAAATCCCCAGTACAAATATAAGAATGAGTAGAGCCAGGATCAATAAATGCATATATGTCACAATTATAGAGAGAAAAAGTAGCCGTTATAACTTTTGAAGCATTCTGTTCCTCTCGAGCTTTCATTGCATAAGCTTGACTAGAAACCATCTGAGTCAAAGGTCTATTAATTGTCTCTAACACATTTTGGGATTGGGATCCATGATAATTTGATCCACTTCGGCCTCTACCTTTACCTTTACTAGATGAAGGTGTATTGGAAGCTCCCTTACTGCTTTGTTGCCTAAAACCTTGGTCCCATTTCAAAGGAAAATTAACCATAAAATGGTCAGTGTTGCTACATCTAAAGAATTCTCTAGCCAGTTTCCTATAGTTACCCCAGTGATTCCTAGAACAATGTGGACATTGAGATGCTTGACCCTCACTCTATCTTCTATAAACTTCCTTCTTAGTTTTGAACTTAGTAGTGGATTTTTGTTTCTTTCCTTTGTTAGCAGAACCAATAATAGACTCTACAGGCTGGCCTTCTTGAGCCCCTCTAAATTCCTTCCCAATCGAAGATCCTCCTCTAAAACCACTTCTTTTCTACTCCAATTCTTTTTTAGCTAATTCATACTTTTCAACCTTTATGGCAGTTATAACTAGCTGATTAAACTCCACCCTAATTCTAATGCCTTAATCATATTTTATATCATACCTTCTAGACATAATACAGTAGGATATCAACCCAATTATAACAACATTAATCATAACACATGATCCATTTTTCCATACAATACACACACACACACACAAAAAATAAGGGTTCCATATAACTTTCATTACTTTAATTCTATATGCATAGTGATTCATTATGTAACCCACTTATCATACCCAGACATGATATAACTATCTTAATCTGTTCATTTCCATGCTCAGCATTTAGCAATCATCTAGCATATTATAAAAGCCTTCTAGCTCCTATAAACATGCATATAATAGCAATAGTTTTAGCTTATTACACAATTTACTTTCTTACGACATACATATATTAAACAATCTTTTTGTACATATTTAAATAGGTAATGAACTTATACAAAATTAACCAAAATATCCCTACATCAATTCCTATGAACTATCATTGGCTTGTCTTGATGCAGAGTTCATTCCTGTGCAAAAGCCTTAGCTATAAAACCTACATGGATAAAATAACCCGTGCTAAGTTATAACCCTTAGTGAGGATACTAAACATGAAAGACAACCACTTACAGTGGTCATCAAAAATAGATAACATATAATAATTGAAAATATTAAAATTTACATATTTGAAATGGGTATATAATGAAACATAATATCTTAAACAATAATTTAACCTTCAATTCATTCAAAATACTTGAATCTAAACAATTCATAAAAAGGATATATACATAATGTATGTAAATATAATACATGCATCAGAAGCCAAAGTTAAACATGTTAATCCATATATCAGATGCACTAATTATACTGTGATTAACTATGAAACATTACTACTTTAGTTTAGCCTGCTTAAGTTCTAAAGGTGGATAACGAGATCGGTGGATACCCGAGGGTATCAAATAGTGGATATCCGGGGATATCAAAACTATGAACCCAAATTGTAAGGACACTAAATAGGCCTTAGTAGAATTCAAGGGTAATCATATGTTACTAAAGTCTAATTAAGCATCATTGGATGAATTATTAGTACTTATGATCCAATGAATTCATGGTCTTAAGTGATAGAGTATACCATAGTCAATTGATATTATAGTATAGTGTGTTTAATTGGAGCAAAAATATAGTTAAGATATTGACTGGGGTATAAATGTTATTGAGTTATAATTAATTATGTGATTAATGTGTGAATTATATGGTATGAATTTTATAATGTTATAATTAATTTGTTATTTTGCTTTAATAAGGTTCAAGGGTGTAATTGAAGTATAAAGTATTAATTTAGGGGTTAATTTATAATTAAGGCATTTTAAAGGTCAAATGTGAATAAACGAAAGATTTTAGAGGTTGATTTAAGAGAAAGAATAATTGGATAGGCTAATTTATAATATGCAAGAAGATGAGAGGCAAAGGTATAACATGGAAGAAATTGAGAGAAGTTAGTGGAACATGCAAGATTTTGAGGGACCAAGAAAGAAATTTACCTTGCCACTATATATATATTATAATATACAAGAAAGAGAAATAGTGCATTGTGAGGGATGGAAATTTTAGAGAGAGTTACAAAAAATTCTCTTTCTTCTTCTCATTTCTTAAAGACATAGTTGATTTGTCAAGGTATTCTTTAAGAGGAAATTCTTGTATGTTGTTTAATCAAGACAATTAGTGTAACAATAAGGAGAAGAAGAAGGTGGAAGGAGTAAAGAAAAAGGCAAAGCACAAGAGTTAAGTAAAAAGGGGAATTTTGGCCAAGGTATGGGAATTAGGATTTTAATGCTTGTATGTGCATAATGATAGTAGAAATTTAGTGTAAGTGATTTGAATTTTTAGTAATTAAAAAGAGAATAAAGCTTAAGAAGTGTGCATGAAGAAATAACAGGAAACCACTTGACCTAGTGACTAAAATTTTAGCATATGTTGAAATAGAAACCTCTAATTGAGACCATTAAAATTTCCAGAGTTACACAAGACATTATACCTACAAAATTGTAGAAGGAAGTTTTTGTTAAAAATGATGGAAGTACTATGAATTATTAATGCTGAAACTGGGGATAAAATGGTGTAAACTTGAGTAAGTTATTTAGGCATGAAATGGAATCCTAACAAGAATTGTTATTGTTGAAAGGATATTGGAATTGTGCAATCCGCATCTGTCACGCTTGGGACAATGCAGTATATATGGGCTTTTATTTTTTCCTTGGTCGCGCTCACGACAATGTAGTATACTTGGTCTTTTAATTTTTCCTCTGTTGTGCTCGCAACTTGCCTATGTAACATATATTCTTCTTTTATTGCCATGCATTTGTATGAAAAAACTTGCTATGCAATCTTAGTACCTCTACTGTATATGAACAACACTATAGTATGCTAAGAACCCATATAAGCATGGTATTAATATATGTCAAGTTAAAGTATGACCAAAGAATTCATTGATTTATATAATAAAAATGAAATTGAATGTTATGACATGTTATAGAGTTTCATATGTGAGGCATGTGTTATGATGAGCAATCAAATATGTATGTTCCACTACTTGATTGAAAATATATGTGAAAGTTTTTGAAAGTAAGTTAAAAGAACATAAAATAAATGACGCTTAAACACGACTATGAACACAGGTAATGTCTAATGATAACATACTTAAGTATATGACCATGTTGATATGTTATATGTAACACCCTTATCGGCTACATATTTGTAAACACTATATCCTATATCATTAAGCAAGCTTGCTAGGTTTAATGCTCGAAATATATATTTTCTTTTTTCAAACTTCAAACATAAATCCGACATATAAATAACATACTTAAGTATATGACCATGTTGATATGTTATATGTAACACCCTTATCGGCTACATATTTGTAAACACTATATCCTATATCATTAAGCAAGCTTGCTAGGTTTAATGCTCGAAATATATATTTTCTTTTTTCAAACTTCAAACATAAATCCGACATATAAACTATACTATTAACACTTTACTGTATACTTAAGAGTATTTTTATACAATACAATATTTACATCTATTAATCATCTGTAAATCACATCCTTGTCAAAGTAAATAAAAATCTTGTAATCAAATTGCATTCAATTATAGACTATATTGTCAGTTTCTTTCTTGTGTTGGTCATCCTGCTGCAGATATCATCCAAGGGAAAAATCCTTACTTGCAACCTACACGGATGAAACACTCGTGCTAAGCTATAAAGCTTAGCGGGGAAAAAAAACATGTGGACGACCCCTTTTAAAGGTCATCAAGATGAAAACCCATATATACACATCTTAAAGCAAATAAACCAATCATTATAAATAATATTCACTATAATTTCCCAATGCTTCTCTTATGCTATTCTTATAACCAATAACAACACCTATTGATATTTCCTTTGCTTATCAATTTCATACCTTTATCAATATTTATTCAATACTTGAATCCTATACATCAAGCTTACTTTTTGGATTTCTATATGTTACTCTTGACCAATTACTTTGAATTATTATTAAACTATTATTCTTTACCTTGTATCTTTTTCAACTTTTAAAGCATTTCGATATTACCATTTCTTCATCAGTAATCACACTCAGCATACTTTATATATATACATTTATTTAACATATAATCAATGGATTAGAAAATCCTGAAAAATCTAACAATCTCATGTAGTAAACAATAAAAGCATTTGAAAAGCTTAACAATTAACTTAGCGTGCTTGTATTGCATACCGACTGAGAATTCTTCATGCATTTAACTCATTTAAGCAATTTCAATTATTTGGAACCAACTATAAATAACATACATATCATTTGTTACTTGGTAACCTCTATTTATTTAAACTTATGAAACAATACAAGCAAATCATGTCAGACATGTAATCAAGCAATATCCTTATCTCTTATATGATGCTTGCTTTGTACTTTATACTTTAATGTCTGTATTGTACTTATAGTTTAGCCTGCCTAAGTTCTATTAGTGGATAACAGGAACTATCGATACACTTCAGTATCAAAAAGGGGAATATCCGAAGATATCGAATCTCCTTCTTTTCCTTTCACAACAATTTCATCCATTAACACAAACTTCCAGCATTTAATTCAATCTATTATCAACCAAAATAAGAAGATGAAGAAGAAGAAGAGATGAATTACTAATTAATAAGCTTACCTTATTGTTACACACTAATTTTTCTTGATTTAATTCAACATGCATGCATTTCTCTTCAAGGATTTCTTAGATATGCTTAACAATGAATGAAAGAGTGAGAAGAGAGAAAATTTCTGAAATTTCTCTCAAGAATGCCATCCCTCACTCCCAAAGACTCTCTTTTTAACATTTAAAATGACTATATATAGTGGGAAGGAAAAATTCCTTTCAAGTCCTTCAACAATTTGCATGTCCCACTTTTTCCTATACAATTTTTGCATGTTACTAATTGTGCTTTCACCTTTTTACTTTTCTTAAATCAACCCCCCCCCCACATTCTATCTCTTTTTAAAATTAACCCCACTTAATCTTTATTTAAACATTGGCCTCTAAATTTATATCCTTTTTTTTATTTAGCCCTCAAACTATATATTATCACTTGACTATTGCATCCTCTATCATAGGCAGTTTTCTAAATTCAACTTGTATGTAATTTTTGACCTTCCAAAAGCCATTTTTAGCAAACGTTATCTTCTACAAACTTGTTGAAATATGTTTCTAGTTTCTAAAAAATCAAGAATCATCTAAAAATTATTTATATATTTTTAGATATTCACTTAACACTGAGGTCTGCTCCTAGTGACTCCGTAGCAGACTGTTTTGAATTTTATGTTTAAATATAGCCTAGTTTAAGACAAATTTGAAACTTGGTTTCTTCATATGAAATTTAGATATGGATGTTTAGTTTCAAAACCAATTAGAATCATATAATTTGGTGCTCTATAACTCGAGATATAGCCAAAAGAGTACCAAAAGGTCAAGCAAAACATGATAATCCATCCAATAATGTTTAATTAGACTTTGCTAATTTGAAATTGCTCTTGAATTCTTCTAGGGCCTATTTTGGGTCCTTACATTATATGTGTGTTAACTTGGAAGCACATTGAATTATGCACGGTATATGATATGTTTATTGATAAAGGTATATATATATATACATATATATATATATATATAAACATTCATATATGATCAACTTTTGAAAAAGTTTGTTATATGCGAACATACTTAAATCTAGATATAAATACATACATGATAGTTAATATTAAAATGTTACCCATAATTGTTCATATGATGCTGGAGTATATGAACCAAGAAAAAAAATGAAAACATGTCATGTTATATATATTCATATGTAAGTTGAAATGTTAACTTTACTTTTCTAAAGAAGTAATATGTTTTAAGTGAAATGTCTTTAAATAATGATAACATAGATATGTACATGCATTTGCATATAAATATATTTTAACGTAATAATAGAATATAATTGTGTATATTGTAAATAGAGTCACTCAATATAAAATGATGATAAATGTTATGGAGATACATGTCTTGTTCTCCTTGCAATTAAAGAGTAGCAATACTTAAAGGTGGAAATGATTGCATATAGATTTCCTTACACAATTTCATCGAGAATACATTTTTATATACGTGTGTATATATATATATATATATATATATATATATATATATATATATATATATATATATATATATATATATATATATATATATATATATATAGTTTGATATTTGAATAAAGTTATGAAATTAAGTGAAGTGAGTTTTGTAAAGAGTTTTAACTACCTGTGTTGAGTCTAGGAAGTGGATAGATAGGCATCCCTATAAGGTTACCTTGTAGCTGCAATAGTTTCAACCCCGTTTGGGTGACTAAATAGTCATGGTCCTATTTGGATCATTGGTGCCTTCGGGTGACCTATTATTATAGTGGTGCCTTTGGGTGACCTATTATCTCTTTGGTGCCTTCGAGTATCACTTATGACCCATTATCCACCTCTTTAAAGTAGTGCTGGCTTTACACCAAAGTTAAGAAAAGTTCGCTATTAAAGTTTCATGAAGCATGAAAATTCCTGAATTGACTTCGTTATATATATTACATATGAAATTCCTTTTCATCACATATGGAAATTATGATATTAAAAGAGTTTGCAATATACACATATGCTTAATTATTGCATATAAAAATTGTATGTATAGAGTTATATGAATAAACTAGTACATTACTAATATCTAGTTGTGGACTATATTAGAGATAGTATGTTCCCTATAATAATATGTTGCTTGCTTAAGCTAGTTAAATGACTTGCATGATTCGTCCTATATGCAAGCTATGAAAATGTTTTGCCAATATAAATGTTCTCTTTACAATGGAATATAAGAGTTATGTTTAGGTATTCATGTTGGTGATTGCCTTTTAATTAATACATTGGGTTATATGTTTTCCTTATAACTATTCGTTCCTACTTTCTATTGGCAAATGAAGTACAATGTATTGTATGCAAACATAAAATATTTACGAATCTATAAGTGATAAACTCAATATGATATTGGTATTTGAATGAAAGTAAGTTAGTAATTCAATGTGCATTCGTACATTAAATATCACAAATACATTTTAGATTGATAAATGAAGAACTTGCTTAGTACCAATGCTCTATCTTTCTCACGAAGATATATATATGTTCTTGCTATTCATATGCTTATATTTGAGAATAAGGTATACTTGTTGTTCTTGTTGTATGCTTGTTGGCAATCACTGTAAGTGGTCATTTATCATATTTTGTATTCCCCACTAAGCTTTATAGCTTAGCACGGGTTTTTTATCTATGTAGGTTGCAAGGATAGGACTTTTTTGCAGGACTGATTTCTGCAGCAGGTTGGCCAAGACAAGTCTTAGAAGATCGAAGTTGAGTCTTCTTTTTGTTCTTTTATTTTGCGGTTATGGAAATTTTAATTATGTTGGAAATTTTTGTATAAGTATAAATGTTTTGTTTGAAAAAACATTATAATGTATTAAGGACTCTTATATAAATTAAGGTATTACTTTCAAGTTCTTGATATGGTTTTACATTTCATTTATAAGTTGTCTAATAAGAAATGTTTTCGGCTTGAAAACGTAGTATTACATGTCTTATGATACAAGACTTAGTGGTAATAGCTAAGTATAGAATTTGGGTGTTACACAAATGGGTCAATTGTATGGTGGACAGGTCAAATGGACCCAAACAAGTCAACTACAACCCAAATGGGTGTTGGAATTTAACGGTTACATGCATCACATACATGAGCGGAATTTTTGAATTTTTTAACCATTAGATCTGATCTTGCCATGAATACACAATATAACTATATGAGAATAAGAAAAATCACCTTTGATTTTTGTTTAACAGTTGATTTTACTTCGCACCGGGTTGTCGCAAACCACAGTGTCCAAAATCAAACACCTCCAATGAGTAATCCACACTAGAGAGGGGTAAATTTAACCAACAAATTGGTGTTCAACTAGGGCTGGCCGAAATCCAAGAGGCTAGCAATGGAAGTGGCACAAAAGGGAGAGAGAATTAAGAGAAAAAAACTTTCTTTTTGTTTTAATCACTTAACCCTAATTCTCATTAGTTGGCCTTTTATAGTTAGGTTAAAATTCCAACTCCTTAATGAGATTGGGTCTTTAAAATTGCTGGAGAATTATTAATTGGGCCTCTGGAATTAATTATAATCATTTGGGCTTAATTAAATCCAAATTAAATCTTTTCATAAAAGACCATGCACAAAATCCACAAACTAGGCCCTTTGTGCATTTAATTGGATTTAAATACCCAAATGGATTCCAAATCCAACCAAATTAAATATGTGAGTTCCATAACACTTATGTAACATATATAAATTAATTTGGTCCAAGAAAAAGACCTCTAAGCCCTTCTGTATGGAGTTGGCGTGTAGCCCTCTTCTGGAGGGCTTCCTCCAACTTCTTCATTCCTTTGGCCCTTTATAATTTCTCCAATGGTCCTATTAATTATTATATCATTCCTATAACACTTATAGTAGTCTTATAACACTTATAAGACAATAATAATTAATCATGAAATACATTATTTCATTTAGGTCCAATTTACAGAACATTTCTCAAAAGTTCCGCGGATAATTTTATTTGATCATAATTAATTAAACTCTTTAATTAATTATTATCATATTCTCCTCTCTACCTTTATAATAATATCAAATATTATTATCCTTGTCATTTTACCATTTTACCCTTTTCTCTATATGTGTGTGACCTATTGGGTTCCTGCCCATATTGGCAGTATAATATGTAATCGTGAGTTCTATTCAAAACTCACATGATTTAAACTCCTTTAAATCAATTTATCAATCTCTATTGATATTTTGATACATCATTATACAAGTCATGATTGGCCTCTAGCTAGGCATCATGACTACCCAAATGTCAGGAAAGTCATGTGGTTTGACTGTACCCTTCCATAGAAACAGTTACCGTGCAATTAGTCCATTCACCACTCTTATCTCAATTAGATTCTGAGTATGGATTTCTGTCAACTCATATAAATCTAATTATGTATGTTTTATTAATTTAACCATTGTTCCTAAAATGCCCTTCATGGATCTCCATCCATCTCGGCATATTACTCTGGCCAGAGATTCTCTGAACAAGGCAATTATAGAATCATGCGAGATAACTTCCCTTGTTAAATCTGGGATGGTGAATCCTTTGTCAATCACTCAACTATCTTCAAGTAGGTCATGATATACCCAATCTCCTAACTATGTTCACTCCCAGTTGGAAGTAATCAGTTATGGAGTCAAAGTATACCACTTGCTACTTAAGATAACTTTTGTGATCTCAAGTCTAAGGATACTTGCACAACCGCTATGAAGAGATTCCTCACTGACATAGATTTAATATCCATATGAGGATTCTCTTTGCAGGTCTCCAATGAACTTGTTCCTCTAACAAGCATCCACATGTTAGCTTTGATTATCTTCCATAATCACAATTATGAGAACCATTGCTTGAACCATTCAAGAAGCATAACATGTGCTAGTCTGTCCGAATTAACAATGTCCTATCTTGTTAATTCTATGACTAGGGATATTTAGATATTAACACATTTGCATGCGATAGACATCTCACATCATGAACACCTTCATGATTGCCTTTGCACTGTGTTTATAATATCTAGGACTTCATTTATTAATTTAAGATTTACAAACTCATGTATTCAAACACAGCATTAATAAATGAATGATGCCTTTTATTAAGAATATAAATTTCATACATATGAAAAATATCCCTATTACATGGGCTCTAGGGCATACTCTCTAACAATCTCCCACTTGCACTAGAGCCAATCACTCATATGTCTCAGACCCATGCTATTTATATGGTGATCATGCTTTGTCTGGGAAAGTGCTTTAGTGAGGGGATCCGCCACATTGTCATCTGTGGGAACCCTTTCTATTTTCACATCATTTCTAGCTACTATTTCCCTTATGAGATGGTAGCGTCTGAGAACATGTTTGGATCGCTGATGAGACCGTGGTTCCTTTACTTGCGCAATGGCTCCATTGTTGTCACAATATAAAGGAATCGGATCAACAATGCTAGGCACCACTCCTAGTTCGGTTATGAACTTTTTGATCCAGACTGCTTCTTTGGCTGCTTCTGAAGCAGTAATGTACTCAGCTTCTGTCGTGGAATCAGCAGTTGTTTCTTGTTTGGAGCTTTTCCAACTAACTGCTCCTCCTCCCATTATGAACACATAACCAGATTGTGATTTACAATCATCTTTGTCAGATTGGAAGCTGGCATCTGTATACCCATTTACTTCCAAACTGCCCTCTCCATATACCAAGAATATATCCTTAGTCCTTCTCAAGTACTTAAGAATATTCTTGACAGCTGCCCAGTGTTCCTCTCCAAAATTAGATTGGAATCTGCTTGTGACACTCAAAGCAAATGCTACATCTGGACGTGTACATAACATAGCATACATGATAGAGCCAATTGCAGATGCATATGGTATTCTATTCATGCTCTCTCTATCTTCTAGTGTTTGCGGACACATAGACTTAAAAAGGTGTTTCCCATGCACCATGGGTATAAACCTTTTCTTAGAGAGATCCATATTGAACCTCTTTAATACTTTATCTATATATGTACTCTGAGAAAGACCTAGCAACCTATTGGATCTATCTCTATAGATCCTTATTCCCAGAATATAGGATGCTTCTCCAAGGTCTTTCATGGAGAATTGCTTGGATAACCATATTTTAACAGATTGGAGAAGAGAAATGTCATTTCCCATGATCAATATGTCATCTACATATAGAACTAGGAAGACAATTGCACTCCCACTGACCCTTTTATACACACAAGGTTCATCCTCATTCTGTGAGAAACCAAACTCTTTGATTGTCTTATTGAATCGTATGTTCCAGCTCCTAGAGGCTTGCTTCAATCCATAAATGGATCTTTGAAGCTTGCATACCTTTTCGCCATTTCCAGATGTGAATCCTTCTGGTTGTGTCATATACACATCCTCAGAAAGATTTCCATTAAGGAAAGCTGTCTTCACATCCATTTGCCAAATCTCATAATCATAATGAGCTGTAATGGCTAAAAGTATTCTTATAGACTTAAGCATCGCTACAGGAGAAAAAGTTTCGTCATAGTCAATACCTTCTTTTTGACGATAACCTTTTGCTACTAAGCAAGCTTTATAGGTAACTATATTACCTTCCATGTCAGTCTTCTTTTTGAAGACCCATTTGCACCCTATGGGCTTTTCCCCTTCAGGTGGTTGAGTTAAAGTCCATACTTTATTCTCATACATGGAGTCCATTTCGGACTGCATAGCCTTAAGCCATAAATCATGTTCTGAACTGTTCAAAACTTCTTGATAGCTTGTAGGCTCATTGTCCTCTACTACAGTTATGCCTCTATCCGAATCAACGTGAAATCCATATCTCACAGGGATAGAACGCATCCTAGTAGATCTTCTAAGATTTTGTGTATAATCAGGTTCAACTGTAATCTCATCATTATGAAATTCAGTTTCGGGTTCAATCGGTGGATCTACTTCTATTTGTGGGTCCTGAACTTCACCAAGTTCAATTTTACTCCCACTGTCTTCTTGTAGGAGAAACTCTTTTTCCAAGAAGACAGCATGCCTTGAAACAAACACCTTTTGTTCTAAGGGATGATAGAAATAATATCCAAACGTTTCTTTTGGATATCCCACAAATAAACATTTATCAGACTTAACATCCAGTTTGTCTGACATTATCCTCTTCACATAAGCAGGACAGCCCCATACATTCATATGAGAAAGCGTGGGTTTCTTGTTATTCCACATCTCATATGGAGTAACATCAACCGATTTACTAGGAACTCTATTTAACACATAAACAGCAGTTTCTAATGCATATCCCCAAAAGGACTTAGGCAAGTCCGCTCGGCTCATCATTGATCGAACCATATCTAATAGTGTTCGATTCCTCCTTTCGGATACACCATTGTGTTGTGGTGTATATGGAGGAGTCCATTGAGATAAAATCCCATTATCTCTAAGATAATCCTGAAACTCTTGACTTAAGTATTCTCCACCTCGATCTGATCTAAGTGTTTTAATACTTTTGCCAAGTTGTTTCTCCACTTCATTTCTGAATTCTTTAAACTTTTCAAATGCTTCAGACTTATATTTCATTAGATAGATATATCCAAACCTGGAATAATCATCTATGAAAGTAATGAAGTAGGAGTAACCTCCTCTAGCATGTGTAGTCATTGGACCACATACATCCGAATGTATTAAGTCCAAAACCATTTTAGCTCGTTCTCCTTTACCAATAAAGGGAGCTTTTGTCATTTTTCCCAATAAACAAGATTCGTATGTATCAAATGATTCATAATCAAATGATCCCAAATCACCTGACTTGTGTAATTTGGTCATGCGTTTTTCATTTATGTGGCCTAAACGACAATGCCATAAGTATGAGGTATTTAGATTATCATGTTTCATTCTCTTGGTATCCACATTATGTACTTCTTTAATTAAATCAAGAACAAATATACCATTCTCAATGATAGCTTTTGCATAAAATATATTGTTCTTAAAAATGTAACAACATTTGTCCTTTAAAGAAATATCATAATCGTTCATTAAACAACTGAAAGAAATAATACTCTTGGACAAAGCTGGAACATAATAACAATTATTTAATTCCAGTACTAATCCACTAGGAAGAGGCAAATAGTAAGTCCCCACAACTGTTGTAGAGATGTTTTGTCCAGTAGCTGACTGCAAACATATCTCTGCCTTTCCAACTCTTCTAAAGCTTCTAAGCCCCTGTAGATCATTACATAAATGAGATCCACATCCGGTATCTAATACCCAAGATTGTTTTGAAGCAATAGAATAAGTATTAATTTCAATCATATGAATACCTGAAGTAGATGCAATAGCTTGCTTCTTCTCCTTAAGAGAATCTAGATAGGCCTTGCAGTTACGCTTCCAATGACCATCTTTTCCACAATGGAAGCAAGTTCCTTTGGGATTCTCTTTCTTGGCAACCTTTTTCTTAGAGATCCCACCATTCTTTGGCTGTGCCTTGGTTATCTTCTTCTTCTTCTTCTTCTGCTTCTTGCCTTTAGCAGAAGTGACAACCATGACACTTTTTGGATCTTTCTTAAATGATCCATCAGCTGTCTTGAGCATGTTGATTAACTCAGGAATGGATACTTGGATCTTGTTCATGTTGAAGTTAAGCACAAAAGGTGCATAACTTGGAGCCAACGAGTACAAGATTAAATCTATGTAAAGATCATTATCCATAACATAGTCAAGTCTACTCAAATGCTCAATATACCCATACATCTTCAATGCATGAGCAGCAGCTGAAGTGCCTTCCACCATTTTGCAACTAAATAGAGCTCGAGCAATCTCATATTGCTCAGTTCTAGCCTGAGAAGAATAAAGCTCCTCTAGATGCAAAACGATGGTTCTAGCATCCATCATTTCATGTTGCTTCTGAAGCTCCAAGGACATAGCACCCAGCATCAGACATGCTGCTGCTTCACTATCCTCCATGTATTTTCGATAAATCCCTTTGATCTCATCAATGGCATCATCTGATGGAAGTGGTGGTGGATCTTTATCCAAGACATAATGGATCTTTTCAGCCCTGAGAACAATTCTTACTTGCCTGATCCAGTCAGAATAGTTGCTGCCAACCAGCTTGTTATCCAAGATTGATCATATGTTAATGTTTGATGTGCTCATGATGATGACCTAGATATGAAAAAGAAAACATATGAGAGTATGTTCATATATATATATATGCATTAATTAGGTCTTTAATTAATCCATTTACTCCCACTATTTTATTGCGAATTAATAGCCCTCACTATTTAATCTGAGAAAACCTAATGGTTTTCTTAGTGGGCCAATATCGAATCCTTGATATGTAATTTAACCTTGACTGTGGTCAACAAGCCAAACTTTATACCCTTGAAAGGTAGGTATCTCTATACCAATTGTGTCTCTATACAACTATTGGATCATTAGGTTATCAACTCTTGATGCATGCATATCATATATGCATTCCCTAATTTTGCCTCTAGAACCATTAGCCTTGACTGTGGTAAACAAACTAATGGGCTAGCTAAGATGACCCATTTAATTAGACTTGAATATATTCGATATAATGTGAGCTTGACTGTGGTCAACAACCCATATTATAAATAACTCTGGTTCTCCTCAAATTAATGGAAGGCTTATATACCTTAGTATTTATTTAAGAGTTTTAGTTAATTAAGTCTCATCATACATGGTTGGCATACATTAGTATGCATCCTATATCTATCACATAAATATAAGCATACTAATATGGTATAGTTATGGACTTCACTACATTGATTTCCCCGAGCCAAGAGGGAAATCAAAAGGTCACACCTAGGTAGTATGCATGATTCAAACAAGAAAATAATTACATTATCTTCAAGCTTGTTGGATCTCCATCCGGCCCATCTTGCTCCTTGATATTGGTCTCCATCTCTATTTCTAATTCTAATCTAAGTAATCTAATTACATATTACAATTTGAAATGAAATACAAACCAAAAACAAGTGGCCGGGACATGAAAGTCCTCATTGGGCCAAAACATGCATAATGCTCAATCACATTGGGCTTTGTCCATAACTATCCATCATGCCAATCATATACACCCTTATATGCCTTTCTAATGCATAAAGAAATGGATTACTAACTTTGTTTCAACCTTTGAAACTATATTTTTGAGTTATTTTAATGATGTGATCAAATTAGGAAACTTTTTCCATTTTGGAAACTTTCATTTTAGGAAACCTTTTTGCATGAATGTGTTCTTGCCTTAATAATCAATCAAATTGATTATTAATTAATTATAAATTTATTATTTAATTAATTAATCATATTAAATAATTAAAAGAATCAATTTTGGGCTTAAAACAAGTGTAGGCCGAAACCCACAGAAGAAAAACCCTAAGTGTGTTCACACACAAAACTAGTTTTGTGTCATTTGGACCATTTGGGCTTTTTGGAATGAGCCAAGCCCACTCCAGCCCTTAAAACCCATTAATAAACTTAATTAATGTTTATAATAGTTAATTTAAATCAGCTCCTTGGGCCTACCAAGTCATTTACTAATTTAAAACAAGTCTGTAAACATAATTAAGCCCATTAAGTGGTTTTAATGAATTTAAAATTAATCAAATTAATTTAAGGCCCATTTTAATTAATCCAATTAATTAAAAACACTTTAATATATCATATATATCAGATTTAGAAGATCAAAAGTCGTTCTAACCAAGAACACATCAAGAACACACGAAGAACACCAATTTATCGAACTTTTCGACAAAACTAGTTTCATGCAAAACTTGTTCGATTTTAATTTCGTTCAATCCTACAGCTTAATATCACATATTAAACACATAAAATATCATCTAAATGATTTTTAAATGGATCCATAAGAAATTAACTTAGAACAGCCCCTACATTACCTAGGGTTTCACGCCAAACCCTAATCATAATTCTTCAAAAATTTCGTTTTGTTTCCACCAAATTTATTTGATCACACATACAACCAGAAATCAATATTTCTCATTCATGAACAATCAAATCTAATATTTTAAAGTTCATGAAATAAATAACTCAAAACAAAACAAACTTATTCCGCAGAAAAAATATAGAATTGTATATCCATGGCAAAACCGTGGCTCTGATACCATGTTGGAATTTAACGGTTACATGTATCACATACATGAGCGGAATTTTTGAATTTTTTAACCATTAGATCTGATATTGCCATGAATACACAATATAACTATATGAGACTAAGAAAAATCACCTTTGATTTTTGTTGAACAGTTGATTTTACTTCGCACCGGGTTGTCGCAAACCACAGTATCCAAAATCGAACACCTCCAATGAGTAATCCACACTAGAGAGGGGTAAATTAAACCAAAAAATTGGTGTTCAACTAGGGCTGGCCGAAATCCAAGAGGCTAGCAATGGAAGTGGCGCAAAAGGGAGAGAGAATTAAGAGAAAAAGACTTTCCTTTTGTTTTAATCACTTAACCCTAATTCTCATTAGTTGGCCTTTTATAGTTAGGTTAAAATTCCAACTCCTTAATGAGATTGGGCTCTTTAAATTGCTGGAGAATTATTAATTGGGCCTCTGGAATTAATTATAATCATTTGGGCTTAATTAAATCCAAATTAAATCTTTTCATAAAAGACCATGCACAAAATCCACAAACTAGGCCCTTTGTGCATTTAATTGGATTTAAATACTCAAATGGATTCCAAATCCAACCAAATTAAATATGTGAGTTCCATAACACTTATGTAACATATATAAATTAATGTAGTCCAAGAAAAATCCCTCTAAGCCCTTCTGTATGGAGTTGGCGTGTAGCCCTCTTTTGGAGGGCTTCCTCCAACTTCTTCATTCCTTTGGCCCCTTTATAATTTCTCCAATGGTCCTATTAATTATTATATCAGTCCTATAACACTTATAGTAGTCTTATAACACTTATAAGACAATAATAATTAATCATGAAATACATTATTTCATTTAGGTCCAATTTACAGAACATTTCTCAAAAGTTTCGCGGACAATTTTATTTGATCATAATTAATTAAACTCTTTAATTAATTATTATCATATTCTCCTCTCTACCTTTATAATAATATCAAATATTATTATCCTTGTCATTTTACCATTTTACCCTTTTCTCTATATGTGTGTGACCTATTGGGTTCCTGTCCATATTGGCAGTATAATATGTAATCATGAGTTCTATTCAAAACTCACATGATTTAAACTCCTTTAAATCAATTTATCAATCTCTATTGATATTTTGATACATCATTATACAAGTCATGATTGGCCTCTAGCTAGGCATCATGACTACCCAAATGTCAGGAAAGTCATGTGGTTTGACTGTACCCTTCCATAGAAACAGTTACCGTGCAATTACTCCTTTCACCACTCTTATCTCAATTAGATTCTGAGTATGGATTTCTGTCAAGTCATATAAATCTAATTATGTATGTTCTATTAATTTAACCATTGTTCCCAAAATGCCCTTCATGGATCTCCATCCATCTCGGCATATTACTCTGGCCAGAGATTCTCTGAACAAGGCAATTATAGAATCATGCGAGATAACTTCCCTTGTCAAATCTGGGATGGTGAATCCTTTGTCAATCACTCAACTATCTTCAAGTAGGTCATGATATACCCAATCTCCTAACTATGTTCACTCCCAGTTGGAAGTAATCAGTTATGAAGTCAAAGTATACCACTTGCTACTTAAGATAACTTTGGTGATCTCAAGTCTAAGGATACTTGCACAACCGCTATGAAGAGATTCCTCACTGACATAGATTTAATATCCATATGAGGATTCTCTTTGCAGGTCTCCAATGAACTTGTTCCTCTAACAAGCATCCACATGTTAGCTTTGATTATCATCCATAATCACAATTATGAGAACCATTGCTTGAACCATTCAAGAAGCATAACATGTGCTAGTCTGTCCGAATTAACAATGTCCTATCTTGTTAATTCTATGACTAGGGATATTTAGATATTAACACATTTGCATGCGATAGACATCTCACATCATGAACACCTTCATGATTGCCTTTGCACTGTGTTTATAATATCTAAGACTTCATTTATTAATTTAAGATTTACAAACTCATGTATTCAAACACATCATTAATAAATGAATGATGCCTTTTATTAAGAATATAAATTTCATACATATGAAAAACATCCCTATTACATGGGCTCTAGGGCATACTCTCTAACAATGGGGGTTGTGCATGATCCAATAGGATCGACTGTATTTTGGACCTAAAAAGGTCTACGGTGGTAGCTGTAATATCCCTATAGGCACCTATCTATCCACTATTGAACTCTATATACAGGCGATACTTTAATTGATTCTCTTTTCATATAACATATTCATTCATTCATCATGTAATTGAAATGTGTCTATAGTCATATAAAAATTGATTCATCACTATGGCATATTTCATATGCATCAATCATATAGTCTTTCAAGTTATTTTAACTTACTTTTAATAGCTCTCTTATGTGTGTATAAGATACCTTTTCAATCCAGTAGTGGAATATACTTGTTTGGTTGCTCATCATAACATGTGCCTAACATATGAAGCTTTATAACATGTCATAACATTTAATTGCATTTATCATATAATTCAATGAATTTTCTTGGTCTTACTTTAACTATACATATATTAATACTATGCTCAAATGTAATCTTAACATGCCATAATGTTGTACATAGTATGTTGAGGTATTAAGTTAGTATAGAAAATTCTCTCATACAAAAGCAAGGCACATAAAGAAGAATTCATGTTAAATGGGCATGTGAAGAGCGCAACAAAGGTCGCAAGCCCGATCAAGGCTAATATAGCAGTTCACATATAGTGCATTATTGCGAGCGCAACAGATGCAAATATACAGTCCATATATAATGCACTGTCGCGAGCACGACAGATGCAGATTATACAATTTCAATATCTTTTCATTAACACGACTCTCATAAGGATTCCTTTTATTTCCAAAATGACTTACTTAAGCTTACATAATTTAAACCCTGATTTCATGCATTAAAAATTCATAATGCTTCCAATTAACACTTTTAACTTATATTCCATAGTTGACATCAAAACATAATATGAAACATGTGTATATCACAATTGGATAAGGTCCTTATCATACTAAGTCCTCCTATAGTGGTATAGTTATAGAACTAAGTTAAGTTATTGGGGAATAATCTTGCTAAGAACTCTAAGTTCTTTCCTCATTTCGACATGCAATAACATTTCTAGATTCTAGTCAAAGACTTCCGTTTACACACATTTGAAAGAACTAGAACAATCATATGACCTCAAAGCACACAAATCTCATACCTTGGCCGAAAATTCCCTTAACCTTAATCTTGTGCCTTTCCTTTCCCTTTACTCTTTCCACCTTTTTCTTCTCCTTTAACAACAATTCATCCATTTAACAACACTTCTAGTATTTAATTCAATCCAACCACTCAACAAAATAAGAAGAAGATGATGAACTATCATATTAATATTTTTACCTTATTATTTTACACTCATTATTTTGATTAATCACTACATAAAAGGTTTTCATTAAGAATTCTTAGAGAGAGAAACTTAACAATGTCTTTGAGATAAAGAAGAAAGAAACTTAGAATTCCTTCAAGGAATTTCCTTCCCCACATACTCTCTCTCTTAATAAAATGGACTATATATATTAAAAAGGGAAAATCCCCCTTTTATTCCCTTAAAAACTTGCATGTCACACTTTTAACTCTCATATTTTTGCATGCTTAACATTGACCCCTCTATTAAATATTTCTCTTAAATCAACCACTTAAATCTTTCTTTTATTAAGATTTAACCCTTAAGATGCCATATTTACAAATTTACCCCAAATTAATACTTTATACATCAATTATACCCTTGAATATTATTGAACTATAATATTACATTTTATTTTCATGCAATTACTATAATATAACAAATTTATCACTTGTCCCTATACCTTATGTGAAATTCACATTTTTTAAAATAATCTCAATCAAATAAAATCCTACTCAAAACATGCATTTTCTATTAGGCTCATGTTAGGAGCCTCACATTATCTCTAGGATGACCTTTATTTGATTAAGATTTGTCCGGACTAAATTCTTAGAAGATGTTTTTCAAAAGAGGAGCAAGAGGATATTATGAGACAATGTCATGGAGGAGAGGTTTGCGGTCACCATGGAGCAAATCGTATAGTACAAAAAATTCTTCAGTTAGGTTTTTTTGTCTTTCTCTTTTATTTGATGTTAAGTCTTTCATAGAATTACATGATATTTGTCAACATGTAGGAAATATATCTAATAGAGTGAGATGCCTATGAATAATGTGCTAGAAGTAGAGATTTTTGATGTTTGGGAAATTAAATTTTATAAGGCCATTTTTGAACTCATTTGGGCTTGAATATATCCTAGTTACTCTGGATTACATAAGTAAATGGGTAGAGGTAATAACCACTAGGATAGGTGATGCTAAAGTTGTGCTTGAATTCCTTAGGAGGGATATTTTCACTAGGTTTGGGAAACCAGTGGCTATTATAAGTGATAGAGGCAAACATTTTGTCAACTATTAATTTCAAACATTGCTTAGAAAATTTGGCATTAGACATAAGATAACTACCCCATATCATCCTTAAGTACATGGGTAAGTCGAAGTGTCTAATAAGGAGTTGAAATCAATATTAGAGAAAACTATGAATAATTCTAGAAAAGATTGGTCTTAAAGGTTAGATAAGGCTCTTTGGGCCTATAGAACTGCATTTAAAATCCCTATAGGCATGTCTCTATATAGGTTAGATTTTGGGAAAGCATGTCATTTTCCAGTCTAATTAGAGCATAAGGCATATTGGGCTATAAAACTGCTTAACCTTGATTTTAGATGTGTAGGAGAAAAGAGAAAGTTACAACTAAATGAACTGGAGGAATTTTGATATTGGTCTTATAATAATGCAGCCTTCTATAAAGAGAAAACAAAACGGTGGCATGATAAGAAACTAAATCCGAAGGAATTTGCTCTTGGGATGTTGGTTTTGATCTATAGTAGTCGACTAAAGTTATTTATAGGAAAGTTGAAATCTACATGGTTGGGACCATATTAAGTGCTATCCAGCAATGAGTTTGGCATTGTGACCATCAAGAGCATGAAGGATGGACGTGAATATAAAGTTAATGGTCACAGGTTAAAATCGTATCGAGTTGGGCAAATGGAGGTTCCTGAGGCAACCATGGTATTCCGAGTTGATACAAGGGTTACAAGTCTAGCTAAGGACTTCCTAAACTCAGAACTAAGCTCTTTAACTCTTTATTTTGTTTAAATTTTTGTTTTATTTCTTGTTTTGTTTTGTTTTGTTTTTATGTTCTATAGTGTTTTTGTTACTTAGTTGTTAGTTTATTTCAGTTTGGTTTTAGTTAATTTTTGATTCATGAATTAAAAAGAAGTTTTGTCTATTAAATGTATTCTTTGTGATTTCGATGTAATTAAGGGTGTGATTGAGATTTTAGCAAGGGAGACTTGTGTTTGAGGTAAAATTGAAAGTGAGTAAATGTTAGTACATAGTGGAAGAATAATGTATTATGATTTGAGTTTGAGCATAACTTGGTTTTGGTGTGATTTAATTAAGAGAATACAAAAATATGGGTTAATGTTGTTTAAGAGATGATGATTTAGAGATTCAAAGGTTAATTTGGGATGAGAGTGAAGAAATTTGTAAAACAAAGACTTAATGGAAGCATTGAAGTTGAAAATGAGAAAGAAAAATTTTCAGAGAGAGAACAGCCTTGGGTCACTCAGTTGAGTGACTCTGGTCACTCTCTTGAGTGCCTGGGTGCTCCCCTGAGTGAAAAATCACTCTCTTGAGTGATTTATGCCTTTTCTTAGTGTTTAAGTGTAGCACTAGCTCACTCTCCCGAGTGGTATATCCCACTCTCCCGAGTGCTCTTTAAATTAGTTTAAATTACGTAAGTGTAAAAGTTTTACTCTAAATTTTTTTTCCGTCTTTGGACCGTGACCTATAACTCGGCCGATTGAGTATTCACTCACTCGAGTGAGCCTCTTTTAAATACCCACTCTCCTATTTTGCTGTTCACTCTTGTACACACTCTTTCACTTATTCTCTCACTTACCCACTGAGTAATTTTCACTCACCCGAGTGCTCTAATATCAAGTTAAGATTTTTCATCTTTGTTGTTCCAATCTACCAAAGTAAGTGATCTCTAACTCTTTCTTTATGTATTTCAAATGTGAGGTTGCTTATTTTTGCTTGAGATTTGTGTTATTTGGGGTTAGTTTACACTTGCATTTGAGCTCTTTATTGTGTAACTATTGCATTGTTCATCTAATGAGCTTGTTACGGGTATTTTTGTAATGCATATATTCAATTTTGGTGTCATTTGAATTTCAATTTGATCTAACTTCAGCTTAAGCAAAGTATACACACAAGGTGTTTGATGAAATGCTTCAAAGAGTAAAATTTCATTTTTAGGTTGACTTTGCTTAGCATATGCCATGTTTATTTGATCTTATCTTTCATTATATCATTCTCCCATGTTTTTTGTTCATTTATCTCAATGTTTATGCATACTTTGGTTTTGATGCCAGTGTAATTTCATATGATTGAATGGTAGTAATAAGCTATCAATCTTAGTCACATTTTGCTTTATGTTGCCACATGCTACATTATGCTCTTCTTACTAAGCTTGAACTATGATTGTTACTTATTTGAGTTATTTTTATCTTATGTAGTGGCTCCTAAGAAAGCTAGGCATGCTAAAGCTTTAAGCCCTTTTGGTTCACACATCCCTGCATTTATGGATAAGAGGAAACACTCATTGTATGAACACTTTAGTGCATGCACATATGTTAAGACAGCTTACTTAAGTGACTTCTACCTGGATATAGCTGATGGAAACTTATGGGATGAAATTTCACCATTAATCAACAACATAGGTTGGATGCATTTCATTAAGAAGAAGCCACATGTGTTTCCTTCCATCGTAAAAGTCTTTCTTTATTCCTTTGAGTGTTACTTTAAGGGGAAGGAGATCTTGGTACAATAAATTTCAAATTGGGGAGAAAGGGTTATACCATAGTTTTTTTTGCAATTCATAGCATATTTGGGTTTTCTAGAGAATGCCATTGGTGAATTACCTAATGCTACCTCGTAGGAAAATCGAAAAATCATTTGAGATCCGGTCGATCCAGTGCCATGGAAAAGAGGTAGGATGAAATGTCACTCTTTAAGAGATCATGCCTTGCATATTCTTCTTAGTTATCTATCTATAAAATATTTTCAATTGTCTTAGCAGTCTTAGTGTAGTGAATTCAAAGGAAATTATATTATTGAGATTCAAGGTTAAGGGAATTCCCATTAATGGTGCAATGGTTATTGTACAAAAGATTAAGGAGCTACAAAAGAAACCACTCACTGTTAAGGACATTTCTATTGATTGGATAGCTACTATTTTGACAAATGTTCTGCACCACATCAATTTAGGACACCCTTTTGTAGGAGATCTTGAGTACATAGATTGCTCTATGCTGAAGCAAATGAAGATCTTATCTCTTAAGCCTCATCACCATTGGACTAATAGAGAAGAATACTTTCACGAGAATGGGATTAAAGTCTATGAGCATTAAGATGAGGAAATTGAAGAAGTAGAGGAAAACCAAGCGAGATCACAAGTTGAAACTACTGCTACCCCTCAGGTGATTGATCTTCTAAAGCAAATTAATGTTCGCTTGGATAACTTGTAAGGTATAATGGGTACAATGCAGGAGAGCATCAATGAGTAGAGACATGATTTTGAGTGGTTTGTTAATAGCTTTAGGAAAAGAATTCCACCACCACCTCTAAGAGCTTACTCAAGCTAAATTTTATTCAAGAAGTAGAAAAATTTTCATTCCTATTTTATTCATGAAATGTCTTTTATGTTTTCATAGTTTGTTTCTGTTTTTGTTTCAGTGTTTACTTTGGTTTTTATGTTCCTTGTTTTAATAGTATCTGTAAAGACCTTATAACTTAGTTTTAGTTTTTTTAGTTGTTTGGTTGCACTAAGAATTTAGTTAGTTCAAATTTGTCATTTATCTTGCAATAAACTTAGTTTGCCCTGGTTTTATACTAAAAATTTGAACTTATTGAACTTAAAATTCGAATGTGCATTGTTCAAAATTTTTGTTTAGCATTCAACTAGACTTATATTTAATTATTAGTTTTCACTTCTTGAGCACTTAAGACTAGTTTTTAAATTTAAGAAAAACTAATGCATTGATTTAGTTAAGTGAGGAATTTTAGAACACTAGAACCTTTCTTATCACCCTTTGAAGGATAAAAGCAACTCAAAGAAACTTATAAAGTGATCTAGGTACAATTGTTCTTGTTGAGCCATAAAAAGACTATTTATCCATATTTTGATTTAATTGACCTTTGTTAGCTATTTTGAGCCTAATGAGGCATGCTAAATGCATGCCATTTTAATTTTTCTTGTTACACTCAATTATTAACCATATAGCCTAAAGAGCCTTTATCTTTCCTTTTAGAATTAGCCACTCTAAGATTGGATAGGTTAACTTTTATTTAAAGATTATTGAGGGGTGTACTGAGACAATTTGAAATTATTGACAAAGGTCAAGAGAATAGTGAATGATTTTGCCTTGTGATTACTCATTTTCAACATATTGCCTGAAGCTAACATGAAACAAAAAAGAAAAAGAAAAAGAATTTAAGTTAGAATTCTTGGCAAAAATCTTAAGTGTGGGGTAGTCACAAGAGAAAATAGTTATAATTTCAAAAGGTTTGAATTGTGAATTTGTGAAAGTTACAACAATTTTGTTTTCAAGGGTATTATGAATACATAAGGGTAAGCAAGTTTGGCTTAGTACTTCAATTTTGAGTTGATGGTTTGAAATTTTAGAAGGTTGGTCTATCCTTTTATAGTGTGGCTATTATTTTTGACCATCCATTGGCCATTATTTGATAACCAATACCCTAACCCCATTACAACCTATAAAGACCCAAGTGATTCGAAGTTTTGCTTTTGAGTTGATTAGTATAGATGACCTTCAGGTTTCGATGTTAAAGGAGAGACTTATGGTGTTTTTAGAGTTTCAAGAGCGAAATCACATGTACACTTAGGTGTACACCAACTCTTAAGATTGACTATGAATTCACATTGGTACTTTAATTTTTGAAAATGCCTAAATGTTTTGGTCTTACACACACACAGAGGAAGCTAACTCATATTGTCTTATTTGAATTTATTCTAGTTGAAATTTTATTAAGTGCTCTTATTAATTGCTAAGCTTGGGTTTGAATTGCAAAATTCTTTGTTGAAGTTTGATAATTTTGAGGAGTTGCTTGTTCAAATTTGTTCGGGGGTGAGCAAAGACTAAGTGTGGTGTATTTGATAAGTGTGAATTATACTATGTTTTTAGTGTATTTTTATGTGTTTGATTCAGTTAATTTAGTATTAATTTAGTTGATTTTAGGTTTAATTAGTTATTTTGTGTGGTTTTAGGTCTAATTGTTAGTTTTGGTATTTTCAAGGGCCAAATTAAAGAGAAAAGGGGCTAAAATGCAAAAAGGAGAAATTCGGGGGTAGAATTATAATTATAGAGGAAACTAGTTTTCACTCATGAGAGACATCTATGAATCACTTGGCTAAGTGATTTCCTCATTTAGCTAAGTGATTTGGTGCTCTCTTGAGTGATTTTGACACTCAACCAAGCAAATTCACTCATTCTTCAGGGTTAAGTCACTCTCTCGAGTGAGATAGTCACTCTCCCGACCAAATTAAGCACTCTCCCGAGTGACCAAAACCAATTCTTGAGTGGATGGCCTATTTAGGTGATAAAAGTCTTCCTAATTCACTAAAACACAAATTCCTTCAATTTAGGAAGTCATAGGAGGCATAAAACTCTTCCCTTGGAGGCTATAAAAAGGACTGAAGACACTAAGACTAGGGGAGCCATCTTAGATATGAATTTTCTTTAGTTAGTTTACATTAGCTTTAGTTTAATTTTGGAAGATACAAAAACTTGGAGTTTAGAAGCTTTGCTTGGAGTTCTATAGAATTGTGAAGGGAGTTCTTGATTCTATGAGTTTGTATGAACTTTATTTACTGTGTTTTGTTTTTAATATGAAGTGTGAGTAGTTTTCTTAACTTTTACTAAAGCATACTTGAATCCTTAACTTTTATTTTAATGATTTAACTATGCTTTCATTTAATACAAGTTTATTATTCCTTAGTTCTTGAGCAATTTCTTATCTTTGGTTGTATTGAGCAATTGATTAACGTATTGGATAAATGGTTAATGATTGATTTAAATTACAATATATGATATGCATGTTCTTAGGTTAATTCATTGGTGTTAATGTATGGTTATGTTCTGAATAAGAGATAATTGTACATCAGTAAAATTGGATTCAGATTAAGAAAAGTTGAATTAAGAATAGACTGAAATTAAATTTGCTTGAAAAAGAGTTTAATGGATATTTAGGAGTTAAAACTAGATATTTAAGCTAAGTGTTAAATTGTTCTTAATAAGAGGATTTAATATTTAGAACAATAGTCTGAATAAGTTATTTGGCTTTATATTTCTAGTTTTCTATACTCACTTGTATTCCTTTTAGCTATGTCATTGCAATATCAGTTAAGGTGGATAGTCCTTTAGCAGAAGTTGTCTTCAATATTGATTTTTACCAACTTTTAGTAATTCCTTTGTTCAAAATTAGTTTTGATTTTTTAAGTTTTCTTTCTTAGTCTAATTCTCTTATCATCATCACAAAACTTGGGATTTCTTTTATTTTTTGCATATAGTATTCACTCTAAAATTTGAAACAAGTTGCATTTTCACAATTTCCCTTGGGTTTGATATTTGGGGTATTAATTTATATTTTCATATATCACTAGCCGATCTAGTACACTTGCTAGATTTCGGTCAATACACTATGAATACATCTTTTCTTTTAAAAATAAAAATTATCAATCTTGTTTATAATATAAGTGAATAATATTTGAACAAATTCTTCTTCAGTAAGTAGATAAAAGTGAAAACACTATTTTTTTTATATAAAATAGAGCAAAATAACTATAAAATGAATAATTAGACAATAATTAAACTCAATATTAACATGATATTGACTTAATAAATAATTTCTAATGTATGTATTTAATTTTTAACATGAAAATGACCATAGTAAAATACTTCTAGCTTGCATTAATTGATAGATAATGCATTTATCCATTCTAAAGTCGATAATTTTTATTTTTTTAAAAAAGAAGCTGCTAATTAATTTTTTTGTAAACATTTCATGGCAAAGAAAGTTTACACTTACCAGTAAGATTATGTATGAACTTCCCTAATCTCCACTTTTAATTAACTAAACTACCCAAGTACATTTGGTAACATTTTTTATTTTTTATTTTCTTGTTTTTTAAAGTCTAAAAACTGTTTTTAATTTTTGTTATTTGTTTTTCAAAAATTGTTTTGTAAATTTAAAAATGATCTCATAATTTTTAATTATAATATTTCTAATATCAATAAATAGATATTCCATATCATATAATATTAATATTGAATAATAAATATTTAATGAAATTCAAAATTTAAGATTTATTGCCATTAAAAAATTCATCATAATAAAAAAAATAAATTATCTTTAAGAAAAAAATATAAATATTAATTATAATAATTCAACTACAATCTCTGTGCTATTCCATCTCGAGTACTATTCATTTAATGAAATTGACTTGCATTTATGTCGATAGTTTCTCATAACTCTGAAGTATTGGCTTCGTTATTTTGTTGATAATCTCTGAACACAGTATTTTCATTTTCTTATTCTACAAATAAAGAGTCTAGATTTCTATTCATTCTAATAAAGTTATGAATCACATAACATGCAAGCAGTATATATTTTTGCTGCTTTATGTCATATGGGAGCCTGCCTCTAAGGATGGGAAAACATGCTTTCAAAACAATGTTCTATGACATTGCATAGTGAATAATGCATATAATTAAATAATTTTTCTAGATCTTATAGATTTGATCCTTTTCTATAATCACGTAAATGATAACATTCTCTACAGTACGGATGAAGAAATCCAGGCATATTAGCATAACCTGAATCAACCAAATAATATTTACCTCATGTAGGCATAGGAATTTATTTGTTGGATTAGAAATACATTTAAAAAAAATTCTTGAATCATTTGCTGTTCCTTCCTAACTAGTTATGACGAATATGAATCGCATATCAAATGAGCAAGCACGCATGATATTCTATGTAGGGACTATTTTCTTCCCATGGGAATTTGTTGGCTGATTGGAATTCATGCTGAAATGTGTATACCATCTATAGCTCCGATACAATTCTATTATAAAAGTAACAATTAATAAGCAATGGACTGTAATTATATATATAAAAAAAAATTTTCATTACCTTGAAAAATGGATAGTTAATGCATTATTTTTTTTTATCTCTAAAGGTGTTTCATCAAACAATGGAGAAAAAATCACATGTTTAGCAATTGCACAAATACCATATAGCACATTTTAAAAATGTTTAGAGATCATGCTAGTTGAATGTTGAAAACAATCTGCTACAACTCTGTGTTAGTTGACAAATGATAAGAAGAAAAATTGCCACTTTTCTTACACAGTTAAAAACTTTGAATTTTTCAATGTTGTTTTACCTTTTAATTCCTCACATAAACTAATAAAAATGTTTTTATCTATCCGCAATAAATCATAGTATGTCATTAAAGGACCATTTAATACCTCAACCACCCATTCGTGACCTATTAATTTTGAAATTCTTTAAGGTTTAGGTTTGTTATTGCACATAAAATTGTACTAATAGTTCACAAAAATTGTCAAAAATTGTTTAATTTTCTCATTAGAATTAGAAAAACAAATCTTCTAAATCCATAGCACTATCAAAAATAAAAATAATTAATCCAAAAAATCATTAAAAATAATATTTATGTATAATAGAATAAAAAAATATCAAATAAAAAATTTATCTAACTCAAAAGATAATAAACCAAAAGAATGTAAAATGGTAAATAATAAGAAATCAAATTGGGATATTCAAAACCCAATCTTTCTTTCTTTCTTTAACATGGCCAAAAACATTTCTCTCTATAGTGAATCATCATAGATAAGTTTAACTGCTTTTGCAAAAGACAATCCATCTATTTTATCAGGTTTTGCAATGCTTTAAGACATTTAAGAATTAATTCTTTATCACCACTTGATTATGTTCCAAAATTATCATTCGAATTATCAATTGATTTAAATGTTGTTCCTAAATTCATTTTCTTCTAAACAATTTCTACTTTTTCTTTGAACTTTCTCTAAGGTTGATCAATGCTTGAGCCATTGCATTTTGAAATAGTTCTCTTTTCTTTTACTATTAGATCTTTCATCACTTGTTTTCTTCAACCTTTTCTTTTTATTTTGATTTTCAACCTCTTTATTAGAATTATCAAATTCTTTATTATTATTTTCATATTCACTAATAGAAAAGTTTTTAGTAGAAGGATAAGAATGAGCTCTGGTAGCAGTTGTATCACTATAAATAATGCACAACTTCCCATATTCTTTACAATTTTCTTTTCTGAATTTTCTTGTCATCTTATTCACCTATAGGCAAAAAATATATATTATTCTAAAAATGAATCATAATATTAATTATACATTACTTATAACAATTAATAAATAAATCCATTAATATAGAAATATACCTTGTATAATGTTTGCCACACATTGTCACTTGCAACAACTTGACCAGTCATTTAGTTATATTCAATTCCTGTCTCTTTCAATAAATTATTGAAATGCTTCTATTGGCTTCTAAGACTATTAAACTTATTCTTAAATTAAATTAAAAAATACTCTCGATTGGTCTTTTTTTTCATAAGATCTCTAATTCGTGCCTATACATTTTTAGTGAGTGTGGTTGTTTTTTGATTTCTGTTATTCACTTCTTCAACCATTAATATTATAAATTAATCTTCGATTTGTGGAGATCATATTGCTCCATCATGTTCAACCTCAATAGTGTTACTATCATTTAAATTCACTTCTTGATCTAAAGTCTCCATCTAAACAAAACATCTCAATGTCATTAACAAATTAGTATTTTATTTTATTTGATTTTCCATTTATATATTTATTATTTTTTCTTTTAATTTATACTTAATTTATAGAAGATCATAAGTGGCTCATAATCTAATTATTCATTTGCTAGACACAACACTTATGTCAGCATGCCAACTTGATCACTGAAATATAAAGGATAAGGCAATCAACATAATATGATAAAAACAAAAGTAGACCCTTTAACCAAGAAAAAGAAATCAACCCAGTTCATAAGATTCACAATTCAGGATAGAAAACATACAAGATAATACAAGAGAAAAGAAATGTCAAAGCATGCATAATTATATTTTATACAGGATACTATAATAAAAAATAACAAACACGATATTTTGTAGATTAACTCACTAGAATGGGATATCCAATTAAACTGTTTAAAACAACATATTTACCAGCACCCTGACCAAAAGAAAAGAGACAAAAAAAGTATCATAAAACTAGCAAACTTGTTTCCGACCGTAGAGAAATTCAGAATCAAGTTAACAAATAAAGCCAGATTTATGGTAAGTAGATAAGTCTCAACTTCAGAGCTACTTAGAGCTTATAACCATGAATTTCTTTCAAATTATAGTGAATCGAAAATTCCACTAATTCCAAAAAAAAAAAAAATTCAAACCTAGAGTTAAGCTTTAGGATTGCCAACTATTCAACCTCTATAACATTCTCCAACCTAAGAGATCTCTAACAGATCAACGCATGGAAGAATTTAAATATACATATCAACCGATGTGTTCTTTCACTAATAAGCAACATATCAAACCTCAAGAACTAGAAATTGCATATACGGCCTATAAAATCAATCACATTAGGATTTATAATAAAACAACCAATAGTAGCTTGTTATTATGAAACAATTGCTTGATTTTGCGAAACAATTTTCCTTAGCTCATAAAAACCTCTTTAAATGTGTTCAAAATCACTAATCATAATTTGACAAATAATACAACGGAAGCTTAAAATTCCAAAACAAAACAAAATAACTATTTTCTAACTTAAAAAGAGCTTGAGATAACCTTTGGTGACTGCCATGATTTAATATATATTTTCAAGAAGCAAAATATGTGGCCATTAGTTTTATAATTAACTAAGTATGTGATTGCATAATCATATGTGATATAGCACTATGTTGTTACAGATTTGCTGTTACAAGATAATAGTACCAATTAAGCATCAAAATAAGGAGAGGACAATTGAGAAAGAAAGGGAATATAGAAATGTTAGATTGTTGTTCATACCGAATCTGTAGCGACTAGCATGGGTAAGCAATTAGTGCATAAATAGAACCCAAAAGGAAAGGAAAGAGCTCTGATTTTTTTTAGGATTGCTCTTTCATACCTGTCATTGTAATATGACTATAGTTTTATTTATTATCTTCCTTACCTTAGTTTTTATTTTGGACAATTTTTAGCTTGGAATAAAATTAAAATTTCGAGATTCTAATGGCTAAAATAGCATACTTTTAATGAAACCTTTATTGTGATTGGGATTGCTCTTTCTTTCTTGTCTATTGTAATTCTCCTTTTTTATTAATGAATAATTCAGCTGAATATTAAATTTTTTAGATTCAATAGTTGGTTTACCCAACCACTTGTTTCCACTGTTACTCTATATAGTTCAAAATTTTGCACCTTAGTTGAATCATTGAGTAATTAGGTGTTAAACTCACTAGGCATAGATAACAATTATTTGATCCTATTTTTCGGATATATTACTCATATGTAGCATTAGAAAAGTTGATATATTTTTAATTCATATTATGCTTTTATTTCCGACCTTTGTTTTTATTTTGATGACTTATAGGTTAGACCTGGTTCTGTTCCTAAAGGCCTGATAAAGAATGTGAGTGATGAAGACATTTTCAATGCATATGGAGATAGCTTTAGTTCAAAGGTTTTTTTGATTAATCTAAAGGATATGCCATAGCTTCTAAATTGTCAGTTGATATTTCAATTTCCCATCGCTAAGATTCATAGACAAAACATATAGAGCAGTTTCAAGATATGATATCTTTGCATTTGAGAAGACAATATCCTTTACATATGGCATATCATTTAACATTGTTCTCTCTAGTTTTGGAAAACCTAATTCAATAGAGATTGTTCTTGACTAAATATTGGGTATTATTTTCTTATATTTGAGTGACAATTTAAGATAAGAAGTAAGGTATGGAAAGGCTTATAATTAACCAAACAAGCATGCAACATCCTGTGTAAAATATTTTGTAGACTGTAACAAAAATAGAGCTGCCACATAGTAAGTAAGCATCCACAATAGAAATACTAAAACCAACTCTGAAACTGAAGGTCTTTATTAGATTAATGAAATCCAACCCATAAATTTGTCAAGTTTGGAAGCTCTCTTTTTTTGCCAGCTTTCGTACTCCCTATTCTTAGTTCTCTAGTTTAGCACTTTCATAGAACCTAATTAGAAGTATAATGCATTAATCCTTATGATATGCCAAATAAGAATACAAGAGGATTCATTATTAGGTAAAAATCTCAAGTGATTATAATTTCCCTTCATTGAGTTCATAAACTTAGAACAACCCAGGAAAATAGTTATTACCAAATGCACCCAATGCACCCAAAGAAATCAGAGCAAAGAACAAAAATAGTTAGAGTAGTAACTAGAAAAAAAACCAGCCTTTCTTTCTTCTCAACTGTAGGTGGCGATGGCGGCACTCAAGAAGTGAGCAGTAGTAACACTTAAGAAGTAGGGCAGTGCCAGCTACTCGAGTTGCAGTGGTCAAGACTAAAACATAATAAGAAGAAGAATAATAATAGAGTTTTGGCAAATTAATAACTTAAGTATTAAATCCATTTTTTGAATATTATTAGATTTCGTTTTTGTTTAGGAAAACACTTCCTTAAAATTTCATAGAAACAAAAAACACAGACTGTTTTGCCAAACACATTTTTATTTAAAAAAACACGAAAACTAAAACAATATTGAACGGACCCTAAATGTTTTACTTTTTATTTCATGCATTAACATTACTCAATGCATTATTCCAAAATTAATGAAATAAATAATTCAAATCCCAATCAAACACCATAACCTCAATACATAATTTATATCTTTTGGATTTCTTTCAGAATGCCCAAATTCAATTAACATAAACATTATATTTATATCAAAAAAATAAAATGATTTATATCTATAAAGTAAAAAGTAATCTTTTGACGGGATATACATATTAAATTTCTAAAAGAAAAAATCCATAATTAATAAATTTTATAGTTAAAAACTATAAAATGAAATAAATAGTTGGATTTTAAATTCGAATTTTTATACAATTATATAAGCCTATAACAATATGTGAAATTCAATCATCTTATGAAAAAGATATTTATACATTTTTAGTTTACTGTACATGGCCAGTTTTTAATTTCTGCAAGATTTACTTTAGGGTATTTGATCAATAAGAATTTCGGGTCCTATAGTCAGATTTCACAATCATTTGTTGCGAAAATGTAAATGACTCTATTTTTTCAAATACTTTTCACAACACATCAAAATTTCAATTACTTTTTTCAAATACATTTTAATGTTTTTTGACTTTATGGGGCCATAAAAAAGTAAAAATGATGCTCGTCTTCCTGTACCATCTTTTTACTGCTTACAAATGAGTGTAACTTTTCATCCTATGCATGTGCTTGAACACTTAAAACACTTTTTAATCCTCACACTATATTTAGCTCCTTTATTAATTTCAAATTATTTTATATTTTTATATATTTAATTATTTGTTTCAAATAAAATGTGATAGATTCAAACTCAAGTGGACATTACTTTTAAGATTAAAATTTGATTGTCCATTTTATAAAAAAATAAATAAATAAATTAACTATCCAAATATGATTAACACATGTTAAAAATCAAGGATTGCTCAAATTAAAAAAAATCATGTGAAAATCAAAAGAATTAAATACCATCCATGTGAAAGACTAAAGGTGTATTTAGAGAGGATTTTGTTTCCAATTTTTGTTTTTTTTAAATAAAACCAAAAATAGTTTGGCAGATTTGTTTCTGTTTTGGTTTCTACTAAAATTTAAAGAAGTGTTTTCACACAAAAAAGTAGAAATAAAAAATCTTCAAAATATGGTTTTTAGGTTTTTTCCTTCGTTAACAATTTAATTATTTTATCCTCATAACACTATCGCCATTACTACCATTACTACCAGACCTCCACTAGCCATCGCCGTTGCTGCCACTTTCACCATCGCTGTTACCACTACCACCACCACCACCAACACCACCATCACTAGACTGCCACCACCACCACTACCACCACTATTGTCGCTACCACCGCCGTTGCCATCACCACAGACTATTACCACCACCACCATCACATCATTGCCACTACCACCGCTACTACCGCCACCACCACTACCAGACTACTACCGCCACCACTACAAGACTATCGCCACCACCATCGCCTCTATTACTGCCACTATCAAAATCATTATCGTAATATATATGAACAATAAAAAATATAAATGAATAATTAAAAAAGTACGATACATTTTTAAATATATAAAATAGTTATTTAGAAAATAAATGATAAAATTTGAAAATAAGTTTTAAATTTTAAAAACAAAAATTAAAAATCCACAACTTTACCAAATGCACCCTAAACTTCAACAATTTAAATTTAAAATTTCAAATATTGGACACAATAACTAAATTTTATTGATGACATTGGCACGAGATAGTAATCCAAAAAAAGAATTATTACTTGCAAATTATTATTTTTTTCAATTATCATATGGGAAAAGAAAAAGGAAAAATTTTAGACAAATCTTAGGTAAAAAAATTTATACTCTAATTCACACTGTATATGAGTAAATGTAATTTTAATAATTTTACTAAAAGTAGGACTTTATGAATTTGAATTGATGTTATCCTTTAATTGTATACTCCACATGATATTTTATATAGAATTTAGTTAGACCTAATGATTTACCAGCAAGAAGAGCACCTGCAAGCCAACATGTGACTTAACTACATAATTTCCAACTTGTATTTGATTCAAACACAGTATCAAAATTCACCATAACAAAAAAGAGTGTGCCCAGAGCCCATAAAATAACCTGCAAAAATAATAAATATGGTATTTTAGATAGCAGTAGGAAAATTACTCAATGGTTGATAATGTCTCCGATTTTATAAAGCCCACGAGGCCTAAAAGTGGTTTTGAGTAAAAGTTCACACGATGGGAATGTAAGGTCCCAACTTTGACCCTAGTAAAAATGTTTATATTAAAATAATATTATTAATGATAAATGTCCAAATTAATAAATGAAATCCAGATATGGGTAAAAAGGGAAAAATGGTAATCTTACTATATGCTATGTATGTGAATTATAAGGTATGATATTATAAGGGTATAATTACAAAGGGAAAAATAAAGTTTTAGGGTTGAATTAAAAATGGATAGTAATTTTGGGGTCAATTTTAAAAGAAAGATTAGGTTGGGATAATTTTATAAGAGAAAGAATGAGAGGGGAGAATTTTATTACATGCAAATAGATGGAGGAGCAAAAAGGAACTTTTCCTTCCATTTTAAATATAAGAACTTTGCTTAAAGGAGAAGGAAAGTGTAGATTTTGATGAGATTACTAGCTTGGTCAGCTAGAGGCTCTTTCTCTCACTCTAAAATTGGGAATTTTCTCTCACTAAATCTTAAATTTTTTTTTGTTGGAATGTGAGTGATTAAAAAATTTTAAGGTGAGATTTATAAAGTAACAAGATTCAATTACGTCCTTCATCTTCTTTACATTTGTTATAATGAATTTCAATGGATGTGAAAAGTTTGGTTATAATGCATGAATGGATTTTTTGTAGAGGAAGAAGAGAATAAGAGAAATAAGGGAAAAAAGGTGATTAAAGATTGAAGTTGGTGTGGATTTCGGACAAGGTGTGGGACTTGGTGTGTTTATAGACATGCATGTATGATTTAGTAGATTTTGATAAAATCCCAACTAGTATTGATAGTTGAATTAAGGATTTTCTGCATGTGTTAATGTTTGTGAGTTTGGCTAAAAATGAGGTTAAATCCTCAAATGGATCATTAAAAAAACAAAAAGATAATGCATGCTAGGATAAAAATTAGAAAAAGAAATCATTTGAGTGTCTATTCTCTTAATAGCTAAATTACAAACTTGATTATAAAATTTTAAAGATGGGAGAGACCCTAAAGTATAGAAATTCTTGTTTAATTATAGTAGAGCATAATTCTCTATTATAGTTTGACCCTAAAAATATATGGAGTTAGAATTAAAGAATTTCATTTTGAATTCTTTGATAAAATTCTTTTAACATTATAATACTTAAAATGCATTATAAATAAAGTAAATATTGAGAAAAATAATACAATCATTTAAGATGAGCTTACCAAATTTGCTATTGTTGAAATGAGAGAGTCCACTATTTTTCTCTTGAAATATTTTCTTGCTTCTTCTATTTTCTATAAGCCTTCTTTGTCGAATCAACGATCCTTATCCCGCTCGTGACTTACCTTTGTAAAGATTATTCTTCTTTATTCTTTTCTCCTTAAAGCAATACCTTGTTTCACCTAGTACCAACCCAATAGAATATGAATCGAATAATGAAATTAAACATGATATAGATAACTATGGGATTGAGATATTAATAAGAAAGGATAATGAAATATAGAGCATTTCACAATGAAGAAATAATTTATATAATTAGAGCTAAGTTCATTTAATATATGATAATACCATATTTGTAAAGCAATAGGTGTAAGGCCCCAATTATGATCCTAGTTAAAAATGTATTATTAAATAATGTTATATTGATTAAGATCAAATTGAATATGTGATATGGGTATTTAAGTTATGGGACATGTGATAATTTAATTGTATTATATGAATTGAGTGTAAATTATTTAGCATAAAATTTATTAAGGGTGCAATTGAAGTATGGAATAAAAATGTGGGGTCAGTTTGTAAAGGTGGCACATGTGGGGTAAATTTTAAAAAAGGTAGAAACAAGTTGGGGTTAAGGTTATAAGGAATTAAAAGAAAGGGGTAGTTTCATTATAGCCAAAAAAGTGGACAACCAAAAGGGGACTTTTCCTTCCCTTTTAAACAGGCTAAATCCTTGTATAGGGAGAGAGAAATCTATGCATTAGGTGTGTTCTTTGAGTGGAATGGCATCTCCTCTCTTCCATCTCTCTTTTCCTCATTTTTCTCCTAAGAAAATTCAACTTTTCATCTCAAAAATTCCCAAGGAAAATCTATTGAATGAGTGTTGAATTAGAGGTTTTTAAAGAGAGTTTGTCAAGGTAAGGAATTCAATTTTTCATGTCATTGTTCTTCTTCATCTTTATTAAAGATAAAATGTATGTTAATGATAAAAAAGGGAATTGAGATTTAATGAATCGGTGCATGAATATATGTAGAAGAAGAAGAAGTAAGAAAGAAGGATAGAAGAAAAGAAGTGGTAAAAGATTGAAGTTTTAAAGAAGGTTTTGGCCAAGGAATGGGAAATTATGTGTTTTATTTGCATGAATGTGAGCAATGAAGAGAGACATGGACTAGAGTAAGAGATTAAGAACAAAAGAACCCAAAATTATCTTTTAATTGCTTTAAACAAGGACAATTATACAAAAGAGTTGACTGACTTGCTGTAATTTTCATATAACTTGGGCTAAAAAAATCTAATTAAGTTTATTCCAATTGGTAACTTCACATAAGATCTGTACCTACATTTATGTAGAAGAAACCTAAGGTTGATTTTGTCTCTTTGTAATGCTAATCTTTGATTGAAGTTAAAAGTGAATTACAGTTAATTTTAGTAGATAGTTTGTGGTATTTTGAGTATAATTGTTTGTATAGTTGTTGAAATGATGATATGAGACCACTTTCTGGTTAAACTAGACTTATATTTATACCATTTATATGAAGAAAGCATGAATTGATTCTATTTCTAAAAATGTTAAAAGTTAACATGAATTCGAAATAGTTGATAGCACTATTTTCAGAAATAGTTATTAGTATTTTTGCAATATCTTGAGATTTAAATATGAGAATTAGATAATTCAAATTGGGTTATAAAACAAACTCCTATGTCTACCTTTTCTATGAAGAAAGCAAAGTCTAAAAATGCCTCTAAACCTACCTAAACATAATTTGAAAATCGAAATCTTGTGCTGCCTACCATACTGAATAGTCAATAGTAATTTTCATTTATCTTGAGTTATATAAATAATATTACAAAGATTATTTATGCTTCAAAAACTAGAAACATAGGGAAACAAATTTTTAGAAAACCATTTTCGTAGAAAATTCCATTTTAGAGGTCACATATGCTCATAAAATGAAGTTGGGAATTTGTCACTGCCCTATCATGACTCGGACAACTGTCACAACTCATGACAATGTGCTTTCTATAATGACTCGACCATTTGTCACGAATCATGACTCCTTTCTATCTGAATCATCCCATTTGTTTGAGTCATCCTTCTTAAGCCTATAAATTGATACTAAAGCATTTTTTAACCTTCCTAAAAACTTTTAATGCATTAGAAGCATAAAGATAAAGGTTTTAAATAAGAAAAACATGTGATATCCATGTCCCAAAGTGTTATAAAATCTATTTCAACCTTTTTAAATAATTATAGAGTATATCTTAATATAGAGACAACACATAATAAGGGATATATACATTAAACATTTGATGATATCAAAGTGTAAAGTAATTGGCATGGTCAAAAGTTGAAATAAGTACATAGAAATTGTATGCTAAGGTAAATTATTATTTACCATATATATATGATAACATGAATATGATATGATGTGGTAATTATATGTTGTTATGCTAAATATATAGTCATAAAGATAATATGAGCAAAGTGTATAACTTGTTTTATGAATTGTGAATATATCACTACAAGAAAAATGCAATTTAGCAATGAAAAAATAGCAACGGAAATTGATATTTTTCGTTGATAATAAAAAATAGCAACAGAAATTTCCGTTGCTAATCCGGTGGTTGCTATTTTTTAGCAACGAAAAATGAATTCCATTGCTAAATTCAACCAACTCATTTTCGGTGAATTGGTAATTTTTTAGCAACGAAAAAGTCAATTCCGTTGCTAAAATTAGCAAAGGAAATGAATATTTCGTTGCTAAAATTAGCAATGAAAATGTCAATTCCATTTCTAAAATTAGCAACGGAATTGAAATTTCCTTTGCTAATTTTAGCAACGAATATTTCAATTCCGTTTCTAATTTTAGCAACCAAAAGTTAATTTTGTTTTTTTCATAAGCTGCATAATTTTGCATATATACAAAATGAGACTAGTTCTGATGCTTTTCAGGGAATAAATTATAGTTCTAATGTGGAATTCAAGCACGGATTTGTGACAAGGTAGTCATTTGAATTTACACCAGTAGTCCATGCTAATACATAATTTTATATATGTTTAATGAGACTAGTTGCTAGTTAGAAGCCCTCTCACGTAGCAATTATGGCCAACAAATAGTGTTTGACCATGTATTTACTTCAAAAGATTTAACAAGCCTGTTATGGAACAAGGTAGATTTAACATATATGATTACCATATACAGTTCATAAGACACCAGAAACAATATAGAGCAATAAAAGAAAACCAACCATAAGAGACCCCAAATAATACGTGAAAATCAACCTAAATGGATTATTTTTATAGTACAGACTATTTTGGTCATAACTTTTGCAACAAGTGTCAAATTTCTTATTATAATATGTTTTCGAAAAGCTCATTTTGAGATGGACATTTGTTATTGAGCAAAGCTCCTATAACGGCATTTTTCGGGCCTAAAAAATGACATTTAGGTTGTCATTTTTCAGTTTAAAGTTTTTAGGGTTTTTCAGGGACATTTGGTCTTTTCTTGTTTTCACGCATATAAATTATTTTCCTTCCCTAATTCAAGTGAAATGAATCCATATCTTAATCATATAATTTAATAATAAATTTAAATATAATTATTTATTATTTTAACACTATCAAAATTAAAATTGATTACAAAATATTAGCACAATTGTCCAATTAATAAATATATTATCTAATAAATCAAGCGAAAAAGAAGAAATAATAGTATCCTACCTCTAGGCTTCCCAACATAGCCATTAAAGATCCAATGTGCTTCCTTCTTTGATTTCTTGATTAGGACACTGGTTAGAGATCTGCAAAAGTTGAGATTGAAGATATTGTTTTAGACTTCAGCCATAAAGACTCTGAACATTACTGATATATATATATATATATATATATAATAAAGAGACCTTCAATTATATCAGAATAGGTATCTATAACTACTACCGACATATCTCCTTGGAACTTTTTAGTTTTTACATGCTTTTTGATTTATGAAGGATTATTATTGTAGAGCTAAATTAAGTAAATAAATTAAAAAAAAACTTATATAATTGTGAAAAGTTTCAAAATTAGGCAAGCTAATTGCGGGGGAAAAAAAAGAAATAAGCAAGCAAATAGTGCGGGCCTTACCCATGAAAACATTTGTCTATATATTGGACTACTTGAGCTTACCAAGATAATTTCCCATTAACAACACCTCATTATCAACTCCAAGAAATCCCAGCAGGAGACCATTAGCCTTGAATTTTCTTAGCAAACGAATCAAAGGAAAACTCCTGTCAAAGCAAGCTTATTATCCATGAAAGCCCAATTCATAATAACCAATAAGATCTTGAAAGACGATAAATTACCTCCACAAAAATAAAAAATGAAGAAAGGAAATAATTACAATATCCAAGAAGCAAGAATCGAGCATTACCTAAAACAAAATCTTAACACGTTCAAGAGGAGCAACAACTATCTTTGCAAAACCACCAGAATCTGTTGCTAATTTTCATCCTAAATTTTTCTCACTGTCAAGTGCCGCCATTTTTAGCAACAAAAATTATTTTCCGTTGCTATATTTTGGCGCTAAAATCTCCCTCCTTTTTAGCAACGAAATACGACCATTTTGTGTTCCGTTGCTAAATCCCTAAAACTTCAACCAATTTTAGCAACGAAATTTATTTTCGGTTGCTAAATAGCAACGAAATTTGTATTCCGTTGCTAATTTAGCAACGGAATGAATTTTGTTGCTATTTTTCCGTTGCTATTTTCTTGTAGTGTATGTTTATGCACTAGAGAAGATATATATTTTTACATTATTATGTACATGTACAATTGGTATAATATAAGCACAATATTGATATATGAAATGAACATGAACATAGTATTGCCTACAAATATAGTTTAAATGTGGATAGATAGGTGCCTATAGTTAAAAATGCAGCTACTATAGTTTGGCCCAATTGGGTCTAGAGTATAGTTGATCCCGTTTGGATCATGAACAACCCCATTTGGGTTGTTACTTGACCTCTTTTGGGTCTATTTGATCGGTCTAGAGTACAGTTTGGCCCCGTTTGGATCTACCGATTTGATATCTTCGGTTAACCACTATTTTGATACCTAAGTGTATCGATAATTCCCATTATTTGCTATTAGAACTAAGGCAGGCTAAATTCTATTTATAGCACTGATCATAATTATCGAATCAAAGCTTTACTTCCTCAAATATTATTATTGGACCATATCATTGGTTTGATTATAGAAATTATGTCTCAATTGTAAATGTTCATATGAGTAATTGCCATCTATATGAATTATGTATATTGGAATATCTATTGTCCGTGTTGCTTTAATGCTTATATACTTGAGATATTGTTAAAGCTATAAATTTATTATTATTGATATGTTATGTTGCATGTGATATATATTGATTATGTATGTTGATGACCGCTGTGAGTGGTCATCCATCATGAGTTATTTCCCATGTAGGTTCAATAGACAAGACTTTTGTTCAGGGACATTCTCTAAACCAGGAATGGCCAACTCCAGACTGATAAGAATTGATGTAGGGAGATTTTGTATTAATACTTTTAAATGTTTTATATTTTGGCTAATTAGTATTTGAGGATGTATTAATATCTTTATAATGAATTGTAACCAACTCAAAATATGACTAAGCAAGAAAATGTGTGCATGTAGTACTTAAAGTAACATATACATAATATGGTATGCATGATGCTAAACATGAGATAAAATATGCGAACAGTCATACTAGCACCTATATGCTTATATAATATAGCATGATATGAGTAATGGTAACATGATGAATATATGATTGATAATATACAAATATGTTAGAAATGAAAGGCATGATTAATATGATTAAATGGATGTGATTAATGGGGTAATAGTATAGGGGTGTTACAATAGGCATGAATAGTTGATGAAGCATGTTATATATTAAATACATGAACAAGTATGTTATTTATTATCTATTTGAGGTAGCATAAATATGTTTATATGTTATGATTATATGTCATGCCTATATGTTAACATGCCAAAGTATATGATAACAAGGAAATATGTTTATTTACAATTGCTGATAGTGTTATACGAGATTGAGTATACATGTATATACTCTAGAGATTGTGTATCTTCTTATATGATTATATATGTGTAAAATGTATCGTAAAAGCACAAGCATGATATACAAAATGAACATGAAAAAAGTATTGCCTACAAATAGAGTTCAATTGTGGATAGATAAGCATGCTTATAGGGACATAGTTGCAACTGAGATAGTTTGACCCCATTTTAGTCTTAAAGTATAGAGATGGTCCCATTTAGATCATAAAAAGCCCTGTTCGGGCTGTTAGCTAACCCCATTTGGGTCTGCTCGATTGGTAAATAATATAGTTCAGCCCCGTTTGGGTTTAAAAATTTGATATCTTTGAATATCAATAATATTTTATACCTGCAGGTAATTATAGTCCCGTTATCCACTCTCAGAACTAAGGTAGGCTAAATACAATTATAATTATAAATATAGTATTTGGATCAAAGTATAAATGCTTAAATGTTATTGATTAAGTATATAATTTGCTCTAATTACAGTTCTAATTATAACTATAGTACATGTATCATAAACATAAATGCTTAGTGGTTATCAATGAACTATATGATTACACTAATGTTATAAATATATCAATTCTAATAAGCACATATTATATTAATCATCCATAAGATTTATACTTGCTGAGATATATGTTGAGCTATGTTATCAAATTGATTGTATGCATTGTTACTTTTCCATTATTAAAAATGTATTATTATTGAGATGTTATAATATCATAGTGCCGCATGTTGAGTGTTTGTTAGCGACCGCTGTGAGTGGTCATCAATTATGATTTGTCCCCACTATGCTTTATAGCTTAGTATAGGTTGTTTTATCTTTGTAAGTAATGTAGACAAGAATTTTGTCAAAGACGTTCTCTACATCAGGAAAGGCCAAAACAAGTTAGATAAAGAAGCTGATGTAGGAAGTTTTTGATTAAATATTTGTATGTAATTGTATTAACTTATATGTTTATAAGGATGTATGTAATATGGGTATTTTGTGTTGTAATAGCTTCACTATGAAATTAATCTATATATGTTTGCACATAGGATCTAAAGCAACTCTTAAATAATATGATATGCATGATGCTATACATGAGATAAAGTATGTGAATAGTTATAGTAACACCTTATTAGATATGGGATATAGCATGAGATGAGTAGTAGTAGCATGATAATCATTACAAGCATGTTAGTGGAGGAATGCATGATTAATGTAACTTAAATGGCTTTAAAACTAGATTAATAGCATGGGGATGTCATAAGGAATCCCATCCAACACGAGTGACCTTTCATGTTGGATCTGTCAAGATGCCACCAACTTGATTGGTTTGACAAAGTTTCTAATATATCAGATGAATTGAAATGTACTACAGAATATGACTAGTCTAATTGGCATTGAGTGCCTATTAGGCCCACTCAAGTATACAGAACTCAAAAGGTCCTATTCCTTATAAATTGCCTAATCATCAATGACCCCAAGTACACAAGCCTAATAATTTTCTCTCTTGAAATTCTCTTCAAGTTCTCTCTAAATTCTACTAACTTAAACTTCAGAGCATACATATCCGATTCAATCGTGGTAACCTTGCTACAGGTCTTTAAAGTGTTTCCTACCCGATTGGATTGAGTGTTTGCTCGCTCTGATAATCTCAAGATTACCACTTAGCACTTTCATTGAGAGCAACATTCACAGCCTTGGCAAAACACTTAAAATTCAATGTTAGAGACCAAGCCAATGGGGATAAAAAGCAATAAAGACCCGAAGCTAATTGGAAGCCCCATAAATCCCTGCTGAGATCTCCTATCAAATCCACTTACATGGGAATTCTTTGTAGCTGAGTTTAGGAAGAAATATGTTATTGAGGCATATAAAGAAGAGAAGTTGAGATTGTTCTTAAATTTGAAACAAAGATCTATGACTATGGATAATTAAGAGAAAGAGTTCAGTCACTTGTGTCAATATGTTCCCAACTCGATGTTGATAGGAGCTTTTAAGTGTAGGCAGTTTGAAGATGGCATGAATAATCAAATTATAGAATTGTTAATTGAACCCATATCTTTGCAACTAGTGGATTTTCATCAACTTGTTTTAGCAACCATGAGAGTTGAGGAGAATGAGATGGCTAAAGGAGAAAGATAACATAAAAGAAGTGGGTCTAGAGGTGGATTTTCCACTAAAAAGAGAATTAGAGGAGCATATGGGAATCAACTAGCTGAGTCTGGTTATAGTCCTATAAATAAGGGTAGATAGCAAGGATCATCTACAATATCCAAGTCTTGTAGAGAAGCATCAGCGAGACAAAGCGGTGGTTAGCCATTAGAGTGTCCTCACTAATTAAGGCACCATTAGGGTACTTGAAAGAAGTTATCTGGTGTATGTTTTATGTGTGGTGGAATCAATCATTATATATCAAATTATCCCTCAAAGCAAGAGCAAGGATCTATATAGCAAAATAGCAGAGGAGCTTCTAATGCACCCTCCTCTAGTAGAGGTCGAGGTAGAGGGCGTGGTGGATCAAATCTATAAGGACCCAAAATAGGCCCTAGTAGAATTCAAAGGCATTATGATGTTATTAACATCAAATCAAGCTTAATTAGAGGAATTATTATAAAGTTAAGACCTTGTGGATTAATGGTCTTATATGGCAAAGGGTTAGAGAATCAATTAAAATTTTGGTATACAAGTGTGTAATTGAAAAAGAAATTTTAGTTAAGTAGTCTATTGTAATGTAATTAAGTACTAATGGGTCAAATCAATAAAATAAAGGAAGATGGGGTGCAATTAAAAAAAAGAAATTAAACATGGGGTCAAATTTGAAAGAAATAAACAAATGGGGACAAATTTCTAACATACAAATAGATTGGGGAGTAAAAGGGTACTTTGTGTAAGGACCCTAAATAGGCCTTAGTCATTTAAGGGCAATCATATGTTACTAAAGTCTAATTAAGCATCATTGGATGAATTATTAGTACTTATGATCTAATGAATTTATGGTCTTAATTGAAAGAGTATACCATAGTCAATTGACATTATAGTATAGCGTGTGTTTAATTGGAGCAAAAATATAGCTAAGATATTGATTGGGGCATAAATGTTATTAACTTATAATTAATTATGTGATTAATGTGTGAATTATATGGTATGAATTTTATAGTGTTATAATTAATTTGTTATTTTGGTTTAATAAGGTTCAAGGGTGTAATTGAAGCATGAAGTATTAATTTAGGGTTCAATTTGTAATTAAGGCATTTTAAGGGTCAAATGTGAATAAAAGAAAGATTTGAGAGGTTGATTTAAGAGAAAGAATAATTGGATAGGCCAATTTATAACATGCAAGAAGATGAGAGGTAAAGGTGTAACATGCAAAAAATTGAGAGAAGTTAGTGGAACATGCAAGATTTTGAGGGACCAAGAAAAAAAAAAGATATTTGAAATGGGTTTATGTAGCAACACAATTCATCCTGCATAAGGTTTGGCAGGGAAAAGTCGGGGAATTTGTAAGGCCCCTAACATGACCCTAATCTAATTTGCATATTTGAATGGGATTTTTATTCGATTAAATTAAATTAAATGAGGAATTTGTAGAAGTATGGGTCAAGAGGGGGTAAATTATCATGTTATTATGTTATTTGCATGAAAATAAAATTTTAAAGCATTGTTTAATGTTAATTAAGGGTGCAATTGAAGTAAAAAGGTGTTAATTTGGGGTAAATGTATTGTTTTGGAAACTCAAGGGTCAAATGTGGATAGAAATGATTGTTTAAAGGTCAATTTGAGGGAAGGAATAAATGATTAGGTTAAAGTTTAACATGCAAAATTTTCAAGGGACTAAAGAGGGGATTTTCTTTGTTGGTATAAGAGGCTTGAGTTAGTGGAGATGGAGGTGTTGTGTAGTTGTGTGCTGATCGGCATGTAAAGGAGAGAAAACCAAAAAATCTTCATCTCATCTTTCTCTCACTCCCATTGATTCATCTCAAGCAATTAGATGATAATTTTAGTTGGTTAATCAAGAGTACAATGTATTAAACTTAAGGTAATTAAACTGTTAATTGAACGCTTCATCTTCATCTTCATCTTCATCTTCTTCTTTTCTTTTGGACTGAGAAGAACGTTAACTAAGTGCTAGAAATTTGAATGTCGATATTTTTTATGAAGGATAAGAGGAAGGAAGGAAGAGCAAAGGAAAGGGTATTGCTAGAGGTTGAAGACATTGGGTTTGTCAGCCAAGGTATGGAAATTTAGGCTGTTTATATTACATGTGAAATTGATTGCTGGAACTGGGTATGATTTACAGAATTCAAAGTTACATTTTGTTGGATTTTAACGATGTGAGGTTGAAGAAGATTGTCCTTTTCGAGTCGTGAACATCTTCATGAGTCATGAACTTTTGTCCGACTTGTGATGCTCTTCACGCGTTGTGCATCTTCTTCCTCTAGGAATGTTGGGTTCACTCGTGAAGATCTTCATGAGTCGTGAATTTTAGTCCGACTCGTGAACCTCTTCATGAGTCGTGAAGTATAGCTTTTCTTCTCCACTCGTGAACCTCTTCACGAGACATGAGTATTAGCCTTATAAGCTTCACTCGTGAATCTCTTCACGAGTCGAACATATCGTCACGACTGAATGACCTATCAGGAATGTTTCGCTCATAAGTTGAGCTATAGAGCAGAAAATTGAATGATTCATTTTGCATTGGAAAATAGACGTCTATACCTAAATTTCATGTGAAGGAACCTAGACTTAAATCTGCCTTTAATTACATGGAATTTAGGATTAAATCCGGACTAGCTCCCTAGACTACACATAGAAATAGAATTTATAGTAATGGGCATATCTTTTTGTAGAGATGTTGAAATGTTACAAAATGAAATTTTGGAAGAATTAGAGACATGAAAGTCTAACTTTGATGAAGAAATGTTGGTTTAAATCCTTCTAAAATTTACATTATAAATTGTTCTAAATGTCAGTCCACACGACTTTGTTTTAAAATAGCCTATAGTATTTTTCAAATAACTCAAGATATAGGTTAGATAGGGAGATGAATTTTGATGCTCTAAAAACTAGACACATAGGGGGATAAAATTTTGGGGATCATCTTGACAAAAAATGACTTTTTCCTTTCCATATGTGGCTCACAAGTTAAGTCCGAAATGCTGCCCTATACAGATTGTTGATGCACTTGACTTTATGATTACTAATTAAATTGAGATGAATAGTTGTTTTTATGATAGTAAAATAAATTGGATAGGGCATGTAATATGACTATCGATGAAAGAATTATATGTATACATTTACATTCGTTGTGTATATGAATAAAGATTAGTGATGAAATATCTAACCTACATATGTAATTAGACCTATACATGATTGTCATATGCCTAATTGATGTGTACATATGTAATCCTATGACGTGAAAGTGCACATGATCTGAATGATGATAAATGCATATATTTATATTGGTAAACATGCTTATAGGAATAATCCTACTATATGCGAATGTATCTACAGGTATGTACATTTACGATTATGTACATGAATGTATGAGCATGTAATTGCCCTATGAGATAGAAAATGTTGTAGCATGACTATGAACATGTGAGACACTTAATGAGAACATGATCAAGTATATGATATGATGATTATATGTCATGCCTATATGTCATGATGTAAACTTATAGTCACATGAAATGGATGAGCTAATTGTGTAACTTGGCTTATGAAATGTGCATATATCTGTTTATGCACCAGAGAACTTATAGTTTTACAAGACTCTATATATGTACAAATAGTATACTATGAATACAGTCTTAATATATGAATTGAACACGAATATAGTTATGCTTGCAATAGAGTTTTAGATGTGGATAGATAGGCACTTATAGGGAAATTACAGCTACCATAGTTTGGCCCAATTGGGTCCACAGTATATATGATCTCGTTTGGATCATGATTAGCCCAGTTTGGGTTAATATGCAACCCCATTTGGGTCTGCTTGACCAGTCCACAATACAGTTTGGCCCCGTTTGGGTCTATAGATCTAATATCTTCGGATATCCTTTTTTTTATATCGATGTGTATCCATAGTTCCTATTATCCACTGATAAAGCTAAGGTAGGCTAAACGTTATTCATAGTAATGATCAAAATTAAATAGTTAAAGTTATTTGACTAAAAATTGATGTTGTGGATTATATTATTGGTTTACCCACAGGAATTATGTTTCATTTGAATATGTTTACATGGGAAATTGCTGTCTATATGAATTATGAATATGAGAATATTTGTTAGTATAATATTTAGGTACATGAGTATATGTTTTATGCTTTAAAGTATTGGTTATTATTGACATGATATGTTGTACATGTTATTTATTATACACATTGTATGTATATTTTGATGACCGTTGTGAGTAGTCATCCATCTATAGATATTCCCCACTAAGCTTTATAGCTTAGCATGGGTTATTTATTCGTGTAGGTACCATTACCAAGACTTTTGTTCAGGGATGACCTCTGCATCAGGAAGGGCCAACTACCGACAATTAATCTTGATGTAGGATGTTTTTTTTGTATTAGTATTATTATATTTTTTTCTTTATGGCCAGTTATGTTATAAGATGTATATAACTTATGAGAAATGCTGTAACTCACAAGTAGTATAGCTAAGAAGAGTATGCGTGCATATGATATACATAAAGTAATATTCATATAGTATATTATGCATGATGCTAAGTATGAAATACAATACAGGAATAGACTAGTAGCACATAATAAGTTTATGAACAGTATGACATGATTAAGGGTAAAATGATAGATAAACAAATATATTGCCTAAGCATGATTAACAGTAATCAAATTATCAGATAAATAGGGTTTTGCATAGAGGGTGCTACAGAATTCAAGCTCCTAAATGTTTGCATTGCACAAGGAATCATTGGGGTGTTTGTAGAGCTTTAATAGGGGCTAGTTTAAGATATGGTAAAATAGATCATTTTGTTGCAAATTATCCAAAACCATAAAAGAAAAGGGCAATAACATCAATGAATGTAAAGAAGCTTAAGGTTCCAAAGAAATAGCATGTCACCGAACGAGTTTTTGGTATTTATTTTCTCCTTTTCTAATTATTATTATATGTATTGATGAGATTCTTATAATAGAGATGCATATATGTGTGATGGTATATTAATAAGATCCTAAGTTGAATTAGAAAGTTAAATGATATGAAATGTAAATATGATTAGTGTTTGGATTATAGTATAAGTATGCTAATATGGTTTTGGAGAAACAATTTATGTTTTGTGAATAAAATTTTTATATGTGAAGTTGCTGTGAGGAATTTTGGGGTTATTTACAATGCTATATATACCTATCAGTGTTTCCTTATCGAGCACAGGCAATTAACAAAACATTATACACGGGATGGGGCAAAAACATATATAGCATATGAGAAAATACATTTTCATCTTATTGCATACACAAAAGCATCATTCACACATAACATAGCATCAAGCATCATATCATATGTACCAGCCCCAACTGATAAGGGAAACTAATAGGATATACATTAAGCATATTAATGATATAATCATATGATATGGTTGCCCTTATTTGGAGATAAGGTTAAATGAGAATTGAGTAGAGACGATGGTAGAGGAAGTATAGGATCATAGATGATTGTGATGGACATAGAGGTATAGTAATGATAGTGTTGTACATGAGTAAAGTATACGGGTTTAAATTTCAAGGACGAAATTCCTTAAGGGGAGAGATTTGTAAGGACCCTAAATAGGCCTTAGTAGAATTAAAAGGCAATCATATGTTACTAAAGTCTAATTAAGCATCATTGGATGAATTATTATACTTATGATCTAATGAATTCATTGTCTTAAGTGATAGAGTATACCATAGTCATTTGACATTATAATATAGTGTGTGTTTAATTGGAGCAAAAATATAGTTAAGATATTGATTGAGGCATAAATGTTATTAAGTTATAATTAATTATGTGATTAATTTGTAAATTGTATCATATGAATTTTGTGATGTTATAATTAATTTGTTATTTTGGTTTAATAAGGTTCAAGGGTGTAATTGAAGCATGAAGTAATAATTTAGGGGTCAATTTGTAATTAAGGCATCTTAAGGGTCAAATATGAATAAAAGAAAGATTTGAGAGGTTGATTTAAGAGAAAGAATAATTGGATAGGCCAATTTATAACATGCAAGAAGATGAGAGGCAAAGGTGTAACATGCAAGAAATTGAGAGGAGTTAGTGGAACATGCAAGATTTTGAGGGGCCAAGAAAGAAATTTACCTTGACACTATATATATATTATAATACACAAGAAAGATAAAGAGTGCATTGTGAGGGATGGAAATTGTAAAGAGAGTTACAGAAAATTCTCTTTCTTCTTCTCATTTCTCAAAGCCATAGTTGATTTCTCAAGGTATTCTTGAAGAGCAAATTCTTGCATGTTGTTTAAGCAAGACAATTAGTGTAACAATAAGGAGCAAAAAAATGTGGAAGCAATAAAGAAAAAGGCAAGGCAGAAGATTTAAGTGAAAGGTAAATTTTGGCCAAGGTATGGGAATTAGGATTTTAATGCTTGCATGTGCATATTGTTAGTAGAAATTTAGTGTAAGTGATTTGCATTTTGAGTAATTAAAAAGATAATAAAACTTAAGAAGTGTGCATTAAGAGATGACATGGAATACCTAGCGACTGAAATTTTAGCATATGTTGAAATATAAACCTCTAATTGAGACCATTAAAATTTCTAGAGTTACACAAGATATATACCTACAAAATTAAAGAAGGAAGTTTTCGCTAAAAATGATGGAAGTACTATGAATTATTAATGCATGAAACTGGGGATAAAATGGTGTAAACTTGAGTAAGTTATTTTGGCATGAAAGGAATCCTTACAAGAGTTGTCATTGTTGAAAGGATATTGGAATTGTGTAATCCGCTTTTGTCGCTCTCGCGACCATAGTCATGCTCGTGACAACGCAACATAGGCTTTTATTTTTGCCTTGGTCACGTTTGTGATAATGTATTATCTGTGGTCTTTTAATTTCGCCTTTATCGCACTCGCGACTTTCCTTTGTAACATGTATTCTCCTTTAATTGCCATGCTTTTGTATGAGAAAACTTGCTATGCGATCTTAGTAAATCTACTATATATGAACATCACTATAGTATGCCAAGAACCCATATGAGCATAGTATTGATAAATGTCAAGTTAAAGTATGACCAAAGAATTCATTGATTTATATGATGAAAATGAAATTGAATCTTATGACATGTTATAAAGTTTCATATGTGAGGCATGTGTTTTGATGAGCAATCAAATAGGTATGTTCCACTACTTGATTGAAAATATATGTGAACGTTATTGAAAGTAAGTTAAAAGAACATAAAAGACTATATGATAGATGCTTTTGAAATAAATGATGCTTAAACATGGCTATGAACACAGGTAATGTCTAATGATAACATACTTAAGTATATGACCATGTTGATATGTTATATGTGTGTTAACTTGGAAGGAAATTGAATTATGCATGGTGTATGATATGTTTATTGAGAAAGGTATATATATATATATATAAACATTCATATATGATCAACTTATGAAAAAACTTGTTATATTTGAACATACTTAAATGTAGATATAATTACATACATGATAGTTAATATTAAAAATGTTACCCATAATTGTTCATTTGATGCTGGAGTATATAAACCAAGAAAAAAAATGAAAACATGTCATGTTATATATATTCATATGTAAGTTGAAATGTTAACTTTACTTGTATAAAGAAGTGATATGTTTTAAGTGAAATTTCTTTAATTAATGATAACATAGATATGCACATGCATTTGCATATAAATATATTTTAATGTAATAATAGAATATAATTGTTTATATTGTGAGTAGAGTCACTTAATATAAAATGATGATAAATGTTGTTCATGTAGAGATACATGCCATGTTCTCCTTGCAATTAAAGAGTTGCAATACTTAAAGGTGGAAATGATTACATGTAGATTTCCTTACACAATTTCATCGAGAATGCATTTTTTTAAATGTGTATATATATATATATAGTTTGATATTTGAATAAAGTTATGAAATTAAGTGAAGTGAGTTTTGTAAAGAGTTTTAACTACCTGCGTTGAGTCTAGGAAGTGGATAAACAGGCATGCCTATAAGGGTATGTTGCAACTGCGATAGTTTCAACCCCATTTGGGTTGTAGTCAACCCCATTTTGGTGACTAAACAGATATGGTCCCATTTAGATCATTGGTGCCTTCGGGTGACCTATTATTACAGTGGTGCCTTCAAGTGACCTATTATTACAGTGATGCCTTTGGGTGACCTATTATTACAGTGGTGCCTTTGGATGACCTATTATCTCTTTGGTGCTTTCAGGTGACCTAATACCTTCATGTACCACTGTATGACCTATTATCCAGCTCTTTAGAGTAGTGCAGGCTTTACACCAAAGTTAAGAAAAGTTCAATATTAAAGTTTCATGAAGCATGAAAATTCCTAAATTGACTTCATTATATATATTACATATGAAATTCCTTTTCATTACATATAGAAATTATGATATTAAAGAGTTTACAATATATACTTATGCATAATTATTGCATATAAAAATTGTATGCACAGAGTTATATGAATAAACTAGTGCATTACTAATATCTAATTATGGACTATATTAGAGATAGTATGTTCCCTATAGTAATATGTTGCTTGCTTGAGCTAGTTAAATGACTTGCATGATTCGTCATATATGCAAGCTATGAAAATGTTTTTCCAATATAAGTGTTCTCTTTACAATGGAATATAAGAGTTATGTTTAGATATTCATGTTGGTGATTGCCTTTTAATTAATACAATGGGTTTTATGTTTTCCTTATAACTACTCGTTCCTGCTTTCTATTGGGGAATAAAGTACAATGTCTTGTATGTGAACTTAAAATATTTATGGATCTATATGTGATAAACTCAATATGATATTGGTATTTGAATGAAAGTAAGTTAGTAATTAAATGTATGCATTTGTACATGAAATATCACAAATGCATTTTTGATTAATAAATGAAGAATTTGCTTAGTACCAATGCTCTGTCTTTCTCATGAAGATATATATATATATATGTTCTTGCTGATGATATGGTTATATTTGACCATAAGGTATACTTGTAGTTCCTGTTGTATGCTTGTTGGCAATCATTATAAGTGGTCGTTTATCATATTTTATATTCCCCACTAAGCTTTATAGCTTAGCACGGGTTCTTTATCCTTGTAGGTTGCAAGGATAGGAATTTCTTGTAGGATTGATATCTACAGTAGGTTGGCCAACACAAGTCTTAGAAGATTGAAGTGGAGTCTTTTTTTTTGTTTTTTTTATTTTGTGGTTATGGAAATTTTAATTATGTTGGAAATTTTTGTATAATTACAAATGTTTTGTTTGAGAAAACTTTGTATTGTCTTAAGGACTCTTATATAAATTAAGGTATTACTCTTAAGTTCATGATACAGTTTTACATTTCTTTTATAAGTTATCTAATAAAAAATATTTTTGGCTTGAGAACGTAGTAATACATGTCTTATGATACAAGACTTAGTGGTAATAGCTAAGTATAGAATTTGGGTGTTACACTTCGCCCTTCTATTTAAGTGCTAGAAACCTTGCATGTTAGAGAAAGTAAATATTTTCTTGGTTTTTGAGAGGGGAAGGATGAATTTTGTAAGGAAAAGAAGAAACAAATGCAGATTTTGAAACTCTATTGTATGTGGATGATTTAGAAGTTTTTAGTGTAATCATCAAGTTATGGATTCAAAACATTAATTTATCTCTTCTTTTTCTTCTTCTTTTTCTCCTTTTATCTTATTGGATGGCTTTCCTGAGGAGAATGAATACTGTAATTTTGATACATGATGGTATGAAAAGATGATTTGTAGAGGAGGAAGCTAAGAAGAAGAAGAAAGGCAAAGAGATAGCTAAAGTTTGTAGCTAGGTGGTGTTTTGACCAAGGTATGGGAATGTGTGTCTTATGGTTGTTTTGAATATATTCCAAGATATAAATTTCTATAAAGATGTGGATTATGGCATGAGTTAATAAACAAAAAAGAATGAAGTCAAATATTCAAGATAGGACATGTAAAAAGAAGCAATGCATGTAAAGAATTGCTAAAACCAACGTCTGTAATTTTAGAATATCTCGTGTTGTAGACCTTAAATTGACTTGAATCTAGTTTGAACTTCTTCCTAAGATTAAGACATAAAATTTTGTTGAGGAACCCATCTTTGATTCTACTTCTAAGTGCCCCTAAATCTAACTTGAAGTTTGTTTTGAGCTATTGCCTAATTATTATGATTATATTGTTGTATTTTTGCTATAACTTTTTTTAGAGAAGTCAAAATCCTTTGAGACAAACTTTTGGTTAAAATATATTCATATTAACACAACTTTCATGAAAGAATGTTGGAAAAATTTTGTACCCATTTATACTATTAATTTTCTAAGTGATGACATAGTGAGCTGCTGTTTAACGAACAAGAATAGATTTTAGTCCTTAATGTTTTTGTAATATCTTGAAATGTCAAAATGATAATTAGTTAATTCTAGTTGGGTTATAAAATGGGATCTCATATATATATGTTTTATGAAGAAAATAAAGTCTATTAATGCGTCTAAACCTATCTAAATTTAGGTTAAAATCCGAAATCATATGTTGCTTGTCATAATGAATAGTCATCAGTAATTTATAATTATCTTGAGTTATAGAAATGATATTGCAATGAATTTTAATGTTACAGAAACTAGAAACATATAGGATCATGTTTGTAAAAGATGATTTTGGCTAAAAAAGGCTTTTGGTGGGTCAAAAATAGCTTTAAATATAAGCTTAAAAATCTTTCTCTATGAAAGATTGTTGTAAGAATTTATCTCCATTTTTTGTATGCATTTTTTTAATATTCTTTTGCACTTAAATAAATTTAAGAATCTCTAGAACATTATTTTGACTATATGCAAAAATGATCTTAGGTATTTTAATCACATCTATAATGGAAAAGTAACACATTAAGAGAGATAAGTTATGAGTATATAAAATAATATTGTATTGTGAGCATGTACGTATGACTACTTATTAAAGCATATTTATGATAAAGGTATGTTATTGTTCACCTTGTTAACATAATATATGCATGCTTATATATTATAGTTAAATGACATGTTTATAAGTTAAAAATGTCAATGTATATTTGTATGACTATCGGGATATAAATGCATCATGTACAAGTTGATCATATTGTTATATGAAGATGAGAATACATGTTTAAGTATTAGGGACTATGTGTCTTTTTGATATCACATGAATTTATGATGAAGTACGATTACATGGAAATATGTTAATTGTAAATAATCTAGTAAATTGCATGTTTGCTTTGTTAAATGAGACTATGTAGACAAGTATATACACTAAAGATGATATAACTCTTCATTAATTATTACATGAGCAAATTGATTGAATTATGTTATAAGTTGTGCATAGATGCTTATGTACTAGAGATTGTATGTCATTACATGATTATATACATGTCTATATATATTTGTTTACATACTAGAGATTGTGATACATGTATAGTAAAGGCACATATATGTATCTTTTGATACCGCATGATATTATATACATGTTTATATGTTAGTATACCAAATGTATAGTCACAAGGATATTACTTAATTGAAATAGTATGGTTATGCATATGTGATGCCAAATGCTAGCATGCTAAAGTACATGAATACATAGAAGTATATTTGATTATAGATAATATGACAACTAATATGAAGGCATTTTTACGAGATAGTATATACAATTATATACACTAAAGATTGCATTGATTTCCATTGATTACTTACTTAAGTGTAATTGAAATTTATTATGTGCATACGTATAGCTTTTACAAGATTATAGTGTGATAAAAATATCACACACAAAAAAAAAAGATAGTAAAGCATATATGTACATATATAATCACAAAAGCATGCAGTCGAGGAGATATGATTATAAAGTATACTTCAAAGGTAATTATGTTATGAACATGTTTATACACATTTTTGATTAAAGAAACTCAATAGAGCATGATGTTATGTATCATCATAATACATATGCAAAATAGTTACATGATTTAATAGGATTACAAGTATAAAATAGTAATACTTAATTGTGCTCAAGAAAATATGTTTATAGAAAAAAATTTATACATGTACGTGTATCTGATGTCATGCTCATAGTTAAACATGAATAAATATGTATGAACATCTATATACATATGATGAGAAAAGAGTAAAGTACAAAATAGCAATACCCAACACTGAGCATGTTCACATGTTTATAGAAAGTTACACGAGTATGCATAGGATTACATTGTTTATAGTTACATAAGAGTATACATGTGCATATATGAATATGATTGAATAAATTAAAAAGATTATATTGCCTGCGTATGTGTCTAGGTTATGGATATATAGGCATGCTTATAAGGGTAGCTTACAGCAACTAGAGTATAGTTTTGACCCCGTTTGGGTCTACTTAAAAGCTAAAGTACAGTTGAACCCATTTAGGTCATAAAGTACAGTGCAACTCATTTGGGTCATATTATACAAACATGGTCTTATTTGGATCATAAACAACTTGTTTGGGTTGTAGCCGATCCCATTTAGGTCCGTTTGACTGGTCTACCATATAGTTTCATCCCTATAAAGGACTACTGTTTAATATCTTAAGGTTTTTGATTCATACCTTTAGGCATTACCGTTAAAATTATATAGTTTTATACCTTTGGGTACCACTGTATAACCCGTTATCCACTTCTTTAGAAAGGTGCAGGCTTAATTCATAGTGAAAGAAAAGCATTATAGTAAATTAAAAGATTAAAGTATGACAGTTGTCATAATGATCTTTATACGATTCTTATATAAAATCTTTTTGTTGCATATGGAAATTATGATACTAAAAGAGGTTGCATCTTTATATGGCCATTTAATGCATATAGTATTGCATGTACATATTAGAATAACAAGCTAGATGCATAAAGAAATTGTGTCATTAAAATGTCTAGTCGATAATTATGTATGTGAAAGTATATTCTCTATAGTTAAATGTTATTTACTTGATGTTGTTAAATGATGCGTGCGCCTCTTATATATGAAAGTGATGAAATATTGGATGTCATTTTATGGTGTTTCCTATACTTTGGAATACAAGATATAGGTATTGGTATGTGTATAGTAAAGCTTTTTAATAATGATATTGGCTATTATGTGTTCCTTATAACCCAAGCTTCTTGCTTAACATTAAGCAATAATATGAGAATTATGTGTGACTCCTTACTGTTTATTATTTAATGAGTTATGATCCTATAGGCTTGGGTAAGTATTGCATACATGAAATAGGAGTAAATTAAAATGTCAATGTAATAGTAAAATGGAATGGCTTCTAGTTATTAAAGGGAATGATATGATAATGAAAATACATGAATTGAGTACATAAGATATATTTGTATATGATTATGTGTCTTAGAGATTATTAATATTTTGTCTATACATAAGGATTCAATTTTATTAACTTAAAGTTTTATGATTTTCAAATGACTCCTATAAATATAGATTGATATTATCATGCCGTTAAGAAAGTTAAGTAAAACATAATGATTAATTAAGTTTGAAATAAATAGAGGAACTCAAGAATTATAATTGAGGTATGTGACTATTTGTTAAGTAAATGATAACTAAGAGGAACTTTTACAAATGTTTGGCTTGAATACAAGAATAATTTAAGAATTTAAAAAATTTCAAAAGGTTATGCTCTGGATAATGTTATATCTAATGATTCGATTTCTATGCTCAAAGATATGCTTTGTGTGTATGCCTTTTAATGACCATCAAAGAGGTTGTTTACATGTTTATAATCCCCACTAAGCTTTATAGCTTAGCACAAGTGTTTTATTATTGTAGGTTACAAGAAAGGATTTTTTTCTCAAGGTTAATATCTGTAGTAGGACGACCAACACAAGTTAGAGAAATAGAGACTGAAAGTATAGACTTTGATTTTGATTCTTTTGGTTAAAAGTTTTTTATGGCATTGGAAATTGTGTATGTATGATGCCTAATAGTTGTATTTTGTAATGTATAAAGAGACTGTAAAACTATATAGTAAAGTTTTTAATAGTATAGTACTTATGTTGGATTAAGTTTTATATTAAGATCTTTGTACATATGACTACTTATTGAAGCATATTTATGATAAAGGTATTTTATTGTTCACCTCATTAACATAATATAAGTATGCTTATATATTATAGTTATATGACATGTTTATAAGTTAAAAATGTCAATGTATATTTGTACGACTATCGGGATATAAACGCATCATGTACAAGTTGATCATATTGTCATATGAAGACAGTGACATTTAAAGATGTTGGTGGGAAAGAAGTAGTAGTGTAGGGTATTTAAACTAAACCCTTAGCTAATGTGATATTTGTTACGCAAGCCAGGCGATTTCTTAGAAAGGGATGTGAGGCATTTTTTACCTTGGTGCTTGATTCAAGATATACCGTTGGTGAATGAATTTCCTAATGTATTTCCTGAAGACTTGCTTAGTCTTCCACCTAAAAGGGATATGGAGTTGTTTATAGAAATTTTACCTAGTACAAATCCCATTTCTAAAGCATTATACAGGATGACCCCAATATAGTTAAAGGAGTTAAAGTTGCATTACAAGAGTTACTTGATAAAGGCTTTTTTAAGCCTAGTCCACCGCCTTGTGATGCACCATTTTTGTTTGACAAAAAGAAAGATGGGTCTATGAGGATGTGTATAGACTATAGGAAGCTGAATAAAGTGATAGGAAGAATAAGTATCCAATGCCTAAAATCGAAGATTTTTTTGATCAGTTGAAAGGTGCTAGAGTATTTTCAAAAATTGATTTGTGATCAAGGTACTATCAACTTTGAGTAAAAAATGTGGATGTTCCAAAAACTACATTTAGAACCCAATATGGGCATTACAAATTTCTAGTAATGCCATTTGGGTTAACAAATGCACCAGTAGCTTTTATGGATATAATGAATAGGGTATTTAGACCCTACTTTGACCAATTTGTTGAGGTATTCATCAATGACATATTGGTATATTCGAAAAATGAATTAGAGCATGCTTAACATTTGAGAATTTTATTACAGACATTGAGAGAGAATCAGTTGTTTGCAAAATTGAGCAAGTGTGAGTTTTGGCTAAAGGAAGTTTCTTTCTTTAGGCATATAGTGTCTTCTAAAGGTATTAGAGTAGACCTGGCTAAAGTTACGGCTATTGTGAATTAGAGATTGCCTCAAAATGTGTCTGAAGTGAGAAGTTTCTTTGGTTTGGCAGGTTACTATTGCCACTTTGTGAAAGGTTTTTTAGTTATTGCCTCTCCAATCACAAAGTTGTTGAGAAAGGGTGTCAAGTTTGAGTGAACTAATCGATGTCAAGCAAGTTTTGATCAGTTAAAGAAAATATTGATAGAAGCTTTAGTTCTAACACAACCAGTTTCGGGTAAAGAGTTGTGCACTTATGCAAGATGGTAATGTAGTAGCTCTGCATCTAGATAATAAAAACCACATGAGCAAAACTATCCAACACATGATTTGGAGTTCGAAGTAGTAGTGTTTGCTTTGAAGATTTGGTAGCATTATTTATATGGGGAAAGATGCATAATTTATACAGATCATAAGAGCCTCAAGTATTTGCTTACTCAGAAGTAACTCAACTTAAGACAACAAAGATGGTTAGAACTGTTTAAGAATTATGACTGTATAGTAGATTACCAACCGGGTAATTCTATTGTTGTAGTTGATGCCTTAAGTTATAAGACGATGGAAGCTATGATGTTATGGTTGTTAGTGTAAGCCCTAGCTCCAATGCATTGTTATAAAACACTTAAGTTAATAAATGAGGCATTTGTTTTATCTATTGTATTCCTTTGCATATCAATTGATAGAACTATCTGAGAATATTGTTTCAGTTTAAGTTATCATGTGTGAGGCATATAGTTGTAAGACCTCGAAACAATTGAGACTTCATTCTAAATATCCCTAGTCAGTCGTTGTTATGGGAATAACAAATGAATTATGACTAGTATGCTCTCTCTGATAAGATGAGTTATGTCTTACGAATTATAAGGACAAGAGTGTCAATCAGAGATCATAGATACATGTTTAGAACATGGCATCTGGATTAGATCCACTCATAAGAACCATACATGTTACAAGTCATAAGTGTTTCTCATATGCAAGTTTTGCATCGAAGTTCTTAGACCTAAAATCTCTATGAACCTCTTTATGAATTACTTTGTACTTTGACATACACCTAACATACTCATAATAGGGTGACAAGTATGGGTATGCACTAATTCATATTAGAGAGCATGAGAGAAGTGAAGGGATTATCCCTCTCGATAAGAGAGAAAATATCATCAGCCACTTGATCAATGAACTGAGAAGTGTATGGCCATACCGAGATGAAATAAAGAGTAATCATTATTTATTTGAGAGTTCAATGTCACTAGAATATCAAGAAAGGAATTAGTATATATAAGGATGACTAGTTCCATGCCTTATATTAATTCTGATATTTAAGGGTAAGGGACTATGCAAAATTGCATTAGGTCACTAAATGTCATTTGCATTTTCATTTTATTTGGAATGCTATAATATCTTGCTATAGAATATATATAGCCTTTGAATTAATTTATTAATTGATTGCCAATATTAAATGAACCTATAGGATCACACACAAAGCATTGGGCTTAAAATATTTAAATAGTGTATCGACATTAATTTGGGCTTTTATTTAAAGTCAAATTAATGTGGATAATGGGTATTAAAATTGCTAAATGGACTTTGGCCCATAAAGAGTGAAAAACACGGCAAAAGGAATGGTAAATTGATCATTTATTTATCTTTAGATAGTTGATTATTTATCATTGGATAATTAAGTTAATTAAATTTAAATGCCTATATGTCTTTGAATTAAGATATAACACTTAATTAGGAATTGATGGAGGATAAAATTACTAACTAAATGCTAGTGAATTTTGGCACACACAAAAACCCTAAGCTAAGTGATATATATAGATAAGAAGTAACTTTGCCAATTAGGTTTCTTCCTCTCTCTAAGATGCCATTCTCAAAGGGAAAGGACTCTATCTTCTTCTCTTGTATTTTGGGTAGCCATTGGTGAACCTTAGAAAGAACAAGATCAGATCTTGTGCCTTTAGTTTAATACCCATTGCCAAATACACAATGATTAGAGCTAGCACTCTAGGTTTTACGCCATCCTTGCTAGTGTGTGTGTGAGCATAGAGAGGAGTGGCATAAAGGTAGATATTTTGTCATTGGTGATCAAGATATAAGACATATAAGTCCATCTTATTTGCTGGTCATCTTCAAAATCAAGTTTTGAAGTGCATCTAAACTTGTAAGTTTTCAAAAACCCTAAAATTGCATGTTTCGATTCTTTATTGTATATTGCGTGGCATGTATGATCCAAATTTTCATTTTTTCGCTGCATGATCATCATGTGTATGCCATGTGATATCCCTTCAGTTGTATCAAAACCTAACCATGCTTATTTTAGTGCTTTAGATGCATTAAATATTGATTCAAAAATCGTTATTGCATAAAACCACAATGCTGAAATTTTCTGTTTTTAGTTTTTTGCATTGTTTTAGTGTAAAAATGATTTTAAATGATTATTTAGGTATTATAATTATTATGAAATGTTAATATACTATCATAAGATTTTCTTAGAGCTGTTCATGGTCGGTTTTAATTATAAATACCTGATTGTACATGTTAATATTGAAACTAGGTGCTAGTTTGCATGTTTTGTGTTTGTAAACAACTAGTTTCTCAAAATTAAATGTAAAAATGTATTTGGAATGTTTGTAAGTGATTTTTAAATATTAATAACAGGTTTGAAAATTTTTGTAAAATGGTTTTAATTCTGGTCCATTACAATTTAGTTGATTAATTTTAAAATCACTTAAAACTATGACTAGTTTGTGTTTATTGTGTGTTTAAACAACATTGTTTGTTATGTTTTGATTAAAATGGAAAAAACACATTTAGATCAGATCTAAAAAGAACCTTAAATCAATATTTATGACCTTATTTAAATTATTAAATAGCTCATAAAATCATTTTAAGTGTTTGTGCATTGTTTGTGGCATTATATGAGCATTAAACAATTATTTTCATTGTTGTTTGTTTTTTTTAGTATATATGCTGTGTATGACATATGTTCTTCATGAATTTTTATGTTTAATTCATGTTGGTTCATATTATATGTATTTTAATATTTATGGGCTGTATGACATAATATTAAAAAATGGCAAAATTGGAAATTATACTAGAGTTGATTTATAGCACAAATCTAACTAGTTTGTGTTTTGGGATTTTAAGAGAACTTATTCAATAAGGGGATTTATTCCATTGGGCTTCAGCCCAGGCCCATCATGGGATGTTCTTTTAAAAGTTCAAGTACACAATTTTCATTAATGGGCTTGGCTAAATTAATTAAAATTGGACTTTGTTTTATCCATGAATGTTATGTATATTTATTTGCTCGTTTTGTGTGATGAATGGATATGCATGGTGCATTCATGGGCCTTGGGTTTTTATAGTTAAATATGGCCTATGAGCCATTATGTATTATTGTAAAAGTTTCATTTATTTCTTAGTATAGAATTTATTTGAAGACTTTGTAAATCAAGACGAAGCCCACCGGAGTGGAGAAGCCCAACTCGAAGATTCTTATGTAATAGTATAGAATTTTAGTTGTAGGTTTTTAGGCCCATGTTTTTCACGCTTTACTTTATGCAATTATATATATATGCATGCTATGAATGGATGACAAAGTGTATGCCATGTAAGCCATAATAAAATGAATCCCTAAAATAGTAAGTCACAAAGTTGCCTTCCTAATTCGAAACATGCCAAGGCATCGATCATCTGTCACGTAGACTAGGAGTCCTAGATGCGCCCGATTATCTTTGTGACGCATGGGTTGTAAATGTAGGTTGGACTTAACATGGAAAGGGATGGTCGGACCTAGGTAACTAATAAATGAGTTTGTGCTATAACATCTTAAGATGTTAGCCCATTTGATCCAAGAGTTATGTACGAGACATGATTGGAGTTTTCCTACCTAAGTAACTTAACTTGTTATGTGTACAAGCTTAGCTTGACTAATGAGTTGTTGTGAAAAGTGGATCTTGGTCCACATTAAATCACTAAGATGAATTATTTAAAGGGATATTAATTCGGTTTGTGGGATTATAATAAGACCTCATTTAATCTTGCTAAGTTTTATTATTGTAGATTGAAAAATGGCATCTTCAAACAACAACTTTTCATTGTGATCGATCCTAGAAAAGGACAAATTGAATGGCACCAATTTCATAGAATGGTCTCAAAACTTAAGAATAGTTCTCAAGAAAGAGAAGAAGTCGTATGTTTTGGATGCACCCTTGCTTGAATAACCTGCTAGGTGTTAGAGAGTATGCCTTAGACCCCATGTAAAAGGGATGAATTTCATATGTATGAATTTATATTCTTAATAAAAGGCATTATTCATTTATTAATGCTATGTTTAAATACATGAGTTTGTAAATCTTAAATTAATAAATAAAGTCCTTGATATTATAAACACAGTGCAAAGACAATCATGAAAGTGTTCATGATATGAGGTGTCTATTGCATGCAAATGTGTTAATATCTAAATATCCCTAGTCATAGAATTAACAAGATAGGACATTGTTAATTCGGATAGACTAGCACATGTTATGCTTCTTGATTGGTTCAAGTAGTGGTTCTCATAACTGTGATTATGGAAGATAATTAAAGCTAACATGTGGATGCTTGTTAGAAGAACAAGTTCAATACAGACCTGTAAAGAGAATCCTCACATGGATATTAAATCTATGTTAGTGAGGAATCTCTTCATTACGGTTGTACAAGTATCCTTAGACTTAAGATCACCAAATTTATCTTAAGTAGCAAGTGCTATATTTTTACTCCATAACTAATTACTTCCAACTAGGGGTGAAAGGAGTAATTGTACGGTAACTTTTTCTATGGATGGGTATAGTCAAACCGCTTGACTTTCCTGACATTTGGGTAGTTATGATGCCTAGCTAGAGGCCAATCATTACTTGTATAATAGTGTATCAAGAATATCAATAAGGATTGATAAAATGATTTAAAGAAGTTTAAATCATGTGAGTTTTGAATAGAACTCACAATTACATATTATACTACCAATATAGACAGGAACCCAATAGGTCACACACATATAGAGAAAAGGATAAAATGTTAAAATGACAAGGATAATAATATTTGATATTATTATTGTAGCACCCCCTATGCAAATACCCCATTAAACATGTATCATGAATACTATTAATCATGCTTATACTACATGTTCATTTAATCATCATTTAGCCATTAATCATGCCATATGATTTCATATGCTTATATTCGTGCTACAAGTCTATTCATGTTATTCCTTTTTATACCTATTATCATGCATACTAAACTATATGAAGATTACTTTATGCATATCACATGCACACACATCTGTCTTAGCTTTACTACTAATGAGTTACAATATTCCATATAGGTTTTATACATATCATAGGATAACTGGCCCATATACAAAACATATGATAATTGTATTACAAAATATCCTACATCAAGGTTATAAGTCGATGGTTGGCCTTTTCGGATGCAGAGAACATCCCTCAACAAAAGTCATGCTATTTGAACCTACACGGATAAAATAACCCGTGCTAAGCTATAAAGCTTAGTGGGGAATATCTACAGATGGATGACCACTCACATAGGTCATAAAAACATACATCTGCAATGTATATATAATAATAACATATGCAACATATCATGTCTTTAATAACACATACTTTAAAGCATAACATATTTTCCCATGTTCCTAATCATTGTACCCAGAAGAGTAACAATTATGCTCATATTCATAATTCATAAAGGCAGCAATTTCGCATGTAAACATATTCAAATAAAACATAATTCCTATGGTAAAACAACATTATAATCCACAATATCAATCTTTAGTCAAATCACTTTAACTGATTAATTTCGATCATTACTATGAATAACGTTTAGCCTGCCTTAGCTTTATCGGTGGATAAAGGGAACTATGGATACACATCGGTATCAAAGAGGGATATCTAAAGATACCAAATCTATAGACCCAAACGGGGCCAAACTGTACTGTGGACCGATCAAGCATACCCAAACGGGGCCAAACTGTACTGTGGACCGGTCAAGCATACCCAAACGGGGTAGCTTATCAACCCAAACGGGGCTGATCATGATCCAAACGGGATCATATATATACTATGGACCCAATCGGGCCAAACTATGGCAGCTTTAATTTCCCTATAGGCGCCTATCTATCCACATCTAAAACTCTATCGCAGGCAGAACTATATTCGTGTTCAATTCACATATTAATACTGTATTCATAGTATAATGTTGTGCACATATACATAGTCTTATATAACTATGAATTCTATGGTGCATAATCAGATATATGCACATTTCACATGCCAAGTTATACATTTGGCTTATTCAAATCTATATGACTATATAATTTGCATCATAACATATAGGCATGACATATAATCATCATATCATATACTTAATCATGTTCTCATTAAGCATTTCACATGTTTATGGTCATGCTAATTCATCTTCTATCTCATAAGGCAATTACATGCTCATATACTTATATACATAATCATAAATGTACATACCTGTGGGTACATTCGCATATAGTTGATTTATTCTTATGAGCATGTTTCCAACACATATATATACCTTTATCATCATTCAAGTCATGTGCTATACAACATATCAACATGTTTTCATATGGGCACATACACATGCCAAGGTCATACTATTATAATCCCTATTTTATAGCATAGGTACATGTCAATATGTGCACTTTTATGTCATAGGATTTACATGTGTATATATATCAATTTGGCATATGACCATCATGCACAAGACTAATCACATGTATAGGTTAGATATTTCATCACTAGTCTTTATTCATATACACAATTGAATGCATCTGTATTCATATAAATCCTTCATTGATAGTCATATTACATGCCTTATTCAATTAACTTTACTATCACATAAGCAACTATCTGTCTCAATCAATTTAAAATCATATTATCAAGTGTAGCAACATTCTGCACATAATTGTAATTTCTGTTAAATTGAACAGTCTAGAAAACAAGTCTGGATTCAACCCTAGATTACATGTACTTAGAGAGAGATTTAAGCTTAGGTTTCTTCATATGATATATAGGTATGGAAGTCTATTTTTCAATGCAAAAAGAATCATTCAATTTTCTATTCTATAGCTCAACTTATGAGCAAAACATTCCAGACAGGTCATTCAGTCGTGAAGGGGAGTTCGACTAGAGAAGAGCTTCACGAGTGAAGCAAATAAGGAAAATCTCATGACTCGTGAAGGAGTTCACGAGTGGAGAAGAAAGGCTATACATCACAACTCGTGAAGGAGCTCACGAGTCGGTCTATAATTCACGACTTAAACTAAAATTCACGAGTGAAAACCAATGATCCCATAAACAGATGCACGACTCGTGAAGAGCTTCACGAGTCGGACAATAGTTCACGACTCGTGAAGGACTTCACGAATCGGCAAGGATACAAATTGTTCACCAAATTCACTTCGATAAAAACCCGTAAAATGTAATCTTAATTTCTGTCAATCATAACAATTTCCAGCAACTATTTTCCACATGCAATATGATCAGCCTAATTCCCATACCTTGGCTGACAAAACCTATATCTTCAACCTCTAGCAATATCCTTTCCCTTGCTCCTTCTTCCTTCCTCTTCTCCTTCACAAATACCATCACCATCATCATATATTTCCAGCATAATTACATTCTTCTAAGCTAAGTTGAAAAGAAGATGAAGATGAAGATGATGGAGGGTTAAATTAAGAGTTTAATTACCTTTAATTTACTGCATTATACTCTTGTTGACTATCATCCTCAATTTGTTTGAGATAAAACAATGGAAATAAGAAGAAAGAAGAAGAAGATCTATTTTCTGGTTTTTCACTATTCAATTGCCGATTTCACACAAATACTTGACACCTCTAAATTCCACTAACTCAAGCCTTTTATACCAACATAACAATCCCCTCTTTAGTCCCTTGAAAATTTGCATGTCAAACAAATGGCATAAACCTTAATGCATGCTATAAAATGACCCCTCCACTAACTCTTTTTCTTAATTCAACCTATCAATTTAATCATTCTTTCAAATTAACCTTGAATTAAATGCTTTTATTCACAATTGGCCATTAATATGCTACAATTACAAATTAACCCTAATTAACACCTTTATACTTCAATTACATCCTCAAATGCTATTAAACCATATTCTTTTATTTTATTTTCATGCAATTAACATAATAGTATGATAATTTATCCCCTTAACTTAATCATAAAAATATACAAATTAAATTAGGGTCATATTAGGGTCTTACAATTATGGGAATAGAGAAGTGAATAAGAGAATAATTAATTAAAGAGTTTAATTAATTATGATCAAGTAAAATTATTCGCAGAACTTTTGAGAAATGTTCTGTAAAATTGGACCTAATTGAAATAATGTATTTCATAATTAATTATTATTGGACTATAAATGTTATAGGGCTGATATAATAATTAATAGATCCATTGGAGGAATTACAGAGGCCTAGAGAAGTGAAGTTGGCACAGAAACCCTCCAAAAGAAGGGCCACACGCCAACTCCAAATAGAAGGTCTTAGAAGCCTATTTATTAGACCAAAATAAATTAAATATGTTATATAAGTGTTATGGATCCTACATATTTAATTTGGTTGGATTTGGAATTCATTTGGGCAATTAAATCCAAGTATATGTACAAAGGGCCTAATTTGTGGATTTTGTGTATAGTCTTTTGTGAAAGGACTTAAATTGGATTTAATTGAGCCCAAATAATTATAAATAATTCCAAAAGCCCAATTAATAATTCTCCAACAATTTTAAAGAGTCCAATGCCATTATGAAGTTGGACTTTTTAACCTAACTATAAAAATCCAAGAGATGTGGAATTAGGGTTAAGTGTGAACAATTAAGAAAAGCTTTTTCTATCTTTTCTCTCAACCCTAGCTGCCACTCCCAAAAGCTAGCATCTAGGGATTTTGGCCAGCCCTTATTTCTCCTAATTGTTGGTTCATTCATTCCTTCTCTAGTGTGCATTACTCATTGGAGGTGTTCGATTTTGGACACTGTGGTTTGCGACAACCCGGTGAGAAGGAAAATCAACTGTACAACAAAAATCAAAGGTGATTTTTCTTATTCTCATTAATATGTATATTATAAATTCATGGCAAGATCAGATATATTGGTTAAAAATTATAAATTCTACATATGTATGAGATGCATGTAATCAATAATTCCCAACACTAGGAATGTCTCTACAGTTCAAAAAGAATCTTTTGAGATTAAGAAGAGCGACTCCAATGATGTGACATGTTTGATGTTAGCCACTATGGTGCTTGATTTGCAAAAGCAATTCATGGACCAAGAGGCTTATGCGATCATGGTGCACCTCAAGGAGATGTTCCAAGAACAAGTTCGTCATGAGAGGTTCGTGACAATAAAGGCCTTGATTTCTTGTAAGATGGTTGTGGGTACTCCCGTTAGTACTCATGTACTCAAGATGAAAGGGTATATTGATACTCTTGAGAAACTTGACGTACAAGTCCCGAAGGAATTGACCACTGACTTGATCTTGGGTTCATTGACTGATGATTATGATCCATTTGTCATGAATTATAACGTGCATGCAATGAACAAGACAGTCACCGAGCTTTATGGGATGCTTAAGAATGCTAAAAAGAACATTTGAAAGACTAATCCCTAACTTATGGTTCAAGGGGTATTAAAAAGGGACCCACTAAGGGAAAGGCAAAATCCAAGTATGACCTAGCTCAGCCTAAGTCTAGTGGGAGTGCACTTCAGGTCCAACCTAAGCCCAAGGCGCAAAAGCTCAAGGAGAGTGGGAGCACATGTTTCCATTGCAACAAGTTAGGGCATTGGAGGAAAAATTACGCTCTCTTCAAGGAAGAACAAAAGAAGAATGGAGCCAAGGTCTCCAGTTCTTGTATTTTTGTTGTTGAAATTAACTTTCCATTTCTATCACATGGCTATTGGATACCGGTTGTGGTTCTCACATTTGTTCAAATATGTAGGGGTTAAGAAATAGGCGGTTACTTGGGAAGAATGAAGTGGACCTCCGTTTGGGGAATGGAGCATGAGTTGCTGCTATAGAGATAGGTGACTATCAACTCACTTTACCTTTCGAACTTTGTTTAGATTTGAAAAATTGTTATTATGTGCCTGCTATGAGCAGAAACATTATTTCAGTTTGTTGTTTGGATATGGATGGATTTGATTTTGTTATTAATAATTGCTATATTCATATTCATCGCCAAGGCATTTCATATGGCAATACCATGTTACAAAATGGCCTTTATTTACTTAATCTACAAAACAAAGAGTCCATATACAACATTAATACAAAGAGGGTTAAATCAAATGAATTGAACCCTACTTCTGGCATTGTCGTTTAGGACATGTAAATGAAAAATGCATTTCAAGACTCTATAAATCTGGAGTTCTTGGGTCATTCGATTTGGAATCTTATGATGCATGCGAGCCATGTTTGCATGGAAAGATGACAAAGAGTCCTTTTAACAAGAAAAGTGAGAGGACTAGTGACTTATTGGGACTAATACACACCGATGTATGTGGACCATTAAGTACACAAGCTAGAGGTGGTTGATGCAGAACCCCAAAGTAAAAGAACCCGAAACCCCTTGAACATATGCTTTGATTTCAAAAGACAAAGAAGACAAACACCCTCCCTATTGAACTCCCAAACAACATGTGAATGGAAATGCAAATAATCGAGATAAGAAGAATTAAGAAAATGCCACAATCAAATGATTGATAAGTAATCCTAATTCTTGATGCAATAGGAAAGAAAGCAAGCAATCTCACAATCTCTCTAAAGAATTTTGGCTAAGCCAAAAGAAAAACTCTCAAAAGTTTATAATTTGATTCAATAATGATGTTTACAACCTAGGTTAGCTTATTTATAAGGTGGCTAACCCTAATTCACTTTTTAAAATCCTAATTTAAATACTCATATGGCCTTACACGAATTTCCTTGGGCTTTTACAAGCCAATTAAGCCCAAATAAGTCTTAAACACGCTTAAAACAAAACTAATTAATAAACCTTATAAGCCTAAAATGAAAGCCAAAAAGAAAGACTAAAATAAATAACCAAACTAACTAAACTAAGCCCAAAAGAAGCCCACACGCCTAGCCCATTAATAATACAACTTAAGTGAGTCATGTGACTTTTAAAAAAAGCACATAACTTGTACAATTATGCCCAAAGTTGTTAAAAGCCCTTGATTTCTTTTTATCTTAGTGTTAGTTTTGTGTTTTCTTTTCTTTGATTTCTTTATGTTTATGTCGAATTAGGTAGTGATAAGTTTTGATTTGTGTGCTTTTTGTGTGTTAAATTTAGCCTTTTCTTTTTCTTACCTTGTGTTTTGATTCATTAAAAAGCCTTAGAAAATGAACTTGAACTTTAAATCTATGGCATGAAAAACCAAATTCTAGTAGTAGTAGCCTTTAGATTGGTGTGTTGAACAAAAAAAAAAAAAGAAAAAAATCGTGGTACTATTCAGGACACTGTTCATCACACTATTCTCATACTATTCATAAAAAAAAGAAAGAAATAAGAGAGAAAAACGTGAAAGAGAAGAAAAATAAAAGAAAAAAAAGTAAGGAGCAATTGAGTAAGTTTAGTTTATATAGCCTAAAGAAATCCTAATCCTTTCATAAGTGGGAAAAACTAATCCTTTTTGCTTTAGGATTGGAAGGCGCAGCATTTACACCTTTTTCAAACACCTTTGGAAATTCTTTAAAGGGTAGGAAATACAATCCTTATTGCTTTGGGTTTAGGTTTTCAAAATCCAATCCATACTTGATTTGGAATTACAATCCTAGTCCTACTTAACCAAGGATTTACTTTGCAATTATTGAACCACCATTTGTTTTATACATTTGTTATTCATTTGTGCCACCATTTTATATCATTTGTTATCCATTTGTGCCTCCATTTGTTCCATCATTTGTGGAATCATTTTGATCATTTGTGCTACAATTTTGATATCATTTTGCCATCATTTTTTCAATCATTTGCCACCATTTTGTTACCATTTTGGCATCATTTGCTATCATTTTTTCCATTATTTTTCTATCATTTTTCCATTAATTTCCATCACTTTGCCACCATTTTGCACACAACATGATATACCAATCAAGCTTGTTAAACCATTCGGTCTAGTGATAATTTTGGCTCTAAATTGAATTGTTTTTGCATGGAACCTACTTCATTTAGTTTAATTAGGTTTCTTTGTTGATTTCTAGCTTTGTTAGGTAGAATTTTAGGTTCTATATTTGGTTTACTTTGTAGTGAATCAAATTCATTCATTTTATCCATATTGTCATATTCCTTGATTCTTAAAGCTTATTTCTTTATTTTATGCTAGCTTTTGTTCCATTTACATTGTTAGGGTATCATTGCTTGCCCAATACTCTAATTTGATTACCATCAAGTGGTACACCACTCTCTTTTGTGTATCATCTCCAATGTGTCTAGAGTTTTCTTTTCTAGTTTTCGAGCCATCTTTTTGTTGTTAGTTTCTCAATGAAAGACTTAGGTGAAGCTGAGACAATATTTGGCATTCGAATCTATAGAGATAGATCGAATTGGCTTTTGGGACTAAGTCAAGAAAATTGCATAGACAAAGTACTAAAGCGTTTTAGTATGGGAGACTCAAAGAAAGGGTACATACCTTTTGCTTTGGGAGTTCCTTTGACTAAAGAACAATGTCCTAAAACCAAAGAAGAAAGGGACAACATGAGTAGAATTCCATATGCATATGCTATTGGATCTATCATATACGCTATGTTATGGACTAGGTTGGATGTTGCTCATGCATTGAGTATAACCAGTAGGTTTTAGCAAGACCTTTGTGAGAAGCACTGGTGTACTGTAAAGGGAATTCTTAAGTACCTATGAAGGATTAAGGATCACTTCATGGTGTATGGTGGTCAAAAAGAGCTCGTAATACAAGGTTATGCCGATGCTGCTTTTCAAACTAGCACTCAGGATTCAAGATCGCAATCTGGTTATATTTTGTTTTGAATGGTCTCGAAGTAAGAGATCGTTGCCGTCTCAACTACAGAATCTGAGTATATTGCAGCAAGTGAAGAATCAAAAGAAGCTATTTGGATTAAAAATTTCATTTATGCATTAGGAGTGGTCCCAAGCATCCTAGATCCATTAAAAATTTTCTGTGACAATAACGGGGCCATCGCATAAGCCAAAGAGCCTCGGTCACACCAGAAATCCAAACATATACTCAGGAGGTACCACCTAATTAGAGAGATCATTGATCATGAAGATGTCAATATTAGTAAGATAGCAAGTGAAAACAATGTAGCAGATCCTTTGACAAAATAGTTGCATCCAAATATGCATGAAGCTCATTTGAGAGTGTTCGGTATTCGGGCTATGTCCAATTGGGACTAGTACTAGGGGGAGATTGTTAGTGTAAACCCTAGCCCTAATGCATTGTTATAAAACACTTAAGTTAATAAATGAGACATTTGTTTTATCTATTATATTCCTATTCATATCAATTGATAGAACTATCTGAGAATGTTGTTTCAGCTTAAGTTATCATGTGTGAGGCACATGGTTGTAAGACCTTGAAACAATTGAGACTTCATTCTAAATATCCCTAGTCAGTCATTGTTATAGGAATAACAAATGAATTAAGACTCGTATGCTCTCTCTTATAAGATGAGTTCTGTCTTACGGATCATAAGGACAAGAGTGTCAATTAGAGATCATAGATACATGCTTAGAACATGGTATTTCGATTAGATCCGCTCATGAGAACATTATATGGTATAAGTCATAAGTGTTTCTCATATGCAAGTTTTGCATCGGAGTTTTTAGACCTAAAATCTCTATAAAACTCTTTATGAATTACTGTGTACTTTGACATACACCTAACATACTTGTAACAAGGTGACAAGTATGGGTATGCTTGGGTATGCACTGATTTATGTTAGAGAGCATGAGAGAAGTGAAGGGATTACCCTTCTCGATAAGAGAGAAAATATCATCGGCCACTTGATTAGTGAACTGAGAAGTGTATGGACATATCGAGATGAAATAATGAGTAATCATTATTTATCTGAGAGTTTAGTGTCACTGGAATATCAAGAAAGGAATTAGTATATATAAGGATGACTAGTTCCATGCCTTATATTAATTTTGATATTTAAGGGTAAGGGACTATGCAAAATTTCATTAGGTCACTAAA